>JANRGW010040213.1:0-20844 GCA_024733675.1 Psilopsiagon aymara | reverse complement strand
CCCCCCCCCCCCCCCCCCCCCATGCTTTTTATGTCCTAAAGCATGAAGGTCTGTATGTCATAGCAGCTCTTCAGTCCTCCTGGCTGAATGACAGACAGCCTGTACTTTAAAGCAAGCAAAGACCATCCTTGAATTTCACTTTTGGAAAGTGCTGGACAATTTATGAAGGAGTTTGTCTACAACCCCAGAAACAAAATCTCTTTTGTTGTACAGTAACTGTGAAGAGCCTATACTTGTCAATGATATTTCTCTATTAAGAATATGATGTTGGAGATTCACCAGTTAGGGAAAGAGTTCTGCTAAGCAGCAGGAAAAATTCATTAACATCTCCACAATATGCTGTAGTTCTGGCAGATGTTGAAAAGCTGGCACAGCAGACATCATTAGCAAGTTCTCTTTTACCTAAGCCTAGGCAAGAGAGCTGGGCCACTTCTGGACTGCAGAGGTTTTCTAACATTTTGCTACAGCCTTAGTAACATGTGCTGGCCCATGGCACACTAAGGAATGCAGATTTTTCTTGGGTTTGACACTTTAATGATGTATACCTGTAAAGTTTTACACATGCATGATGTGAATTGATATCTTATTGCTCATAGTGATCTTATCTATGCAGACTCTGGGCTCTAATGCCCAAGAACATCTGGCCAAAGGAGCATACCTGCTCTTTGCAAACTGTTAGCACTCTGTGATTGCTGCCAGTGTAGTTTCTTGAAAGTCTCTCAAATGGTGGTGTCAACGCCTTTAGCCCCATGCACTATATTTGGCTAGCTGTGTTGTAAAGCATGCAACTGTTTTTCAGGCTGTCCTGATAAACTTGCACTGGTGGAGAGTTTGGGGTGTTGGAATTCTTCCTCTCCTGCTGGCTTGCTATTCTCTGTTTCTTGTAAAACTTATGTTTCGGTAGCTCATATTAGGAACTGCAGCAGTCATCATTTGCATATGATTATCTTCATCTGGTATGTTGAAATGCTTTTCTAGTCAGCAATAAATGTACTTAATCTCTTAGCATTACTCTTTGATCTGAAGCATAGTGAATGCTTTTCCTGTGGACGTTTTGAAATGTTTTAGTTCTATTGCATGCCCTCGAATATAAATCGTCACACAAAAGCCGGACTTGCATGTTATTTTATTGTAATTATTAAATTTATCTATTGAAAACCACTCAATGCTGTTATCCTTGTGTGGCCTTGTTTTTTGTTAGAGCCACTTTAAAACAAAAATCCCTGTTTAAATGAGATTATGCAGCCAAATGTGTGGTCACAAAAGATTTTTAAGGTTCTAGTTGCATAATTGTTTAACAGTCTAAACTTGTATTTAAAAAACAAACAAACAGAAAGCCTCTCCTCATTATGGTCACCAAGATAATGTTTAAATCTGAACAAGAGGCACATCAATGGCCTTCAGGAGTAGTGGGCTGAGATGAAAGACTGCAAGGTGAAATAACATTGGAGAGGATGAGCAGCTCCTATTCACCTCTAGCTGTTAAGCTAAAGCGTAACAATGACAAACAAAGATCTCAAACACGCATAAGATTTGTATTGCCGTTGTGGCAGATTTTGGGGCATTTAACTATTAAGGTTTGTTTTTCTGTAGAAGAAGAATACTGACTGCTTCTGCTCTTTAAAGCCGCTGCTGTAATTGCAACAAAGGGAAGAAAACTTCCCAATTCTATTAAATGCCTTGGGTACCTCCTGAATCCAAGAAGCTAACTAAGCGTTTTTTTGTGCAAATACCAAATAATCATGTGCAACTGTAGTAATGGAGAGGTACTATACTTTAATCTGGAGTTTTTTATAAAATCAGTGCTGTATGTCAAAGTAGGGAGAACTGTAGATGAAAGTTGGCATCTGCATGTATATGGCTGAGCTGGATGTGCAGCTGTGGTGTGTGCAACTTGTATCGTAATTTTTATAAGTCATTAATCATGATTTATTCTTCCTTTATTCAACCTGAACAAAGTTTTAGCTGTGAGTCAACTCACTGACTCTTTTTTAGCCCATCTTCTTTAACATTTTCACTGTATCATAATTCTCATTTGACAATTCTATAATTTTTATCCATCTCAGGGGTGTGATGTTTTCATCCTGACATAAATAACTTCTTGATGATAACTGTTCAAGCTCCAGCATTACCTTTTACTTTAATTAAATGTTTAACCCATTTAATAACACACTGAAAAATTTCATTCCAGTTTCAGCCTTTTTTTATATTTGATATAAATATTAATGTCCAAATCTATTTTGTTTCCAGTTTTCATTGTCCCTATGATAAAACCAGCACCGCTGCTACTTTGTTTTTCTTTTGAAGCATCAGGCTGCTGAATGCGAGTACTTGACAGTTCATAGGGGGGAAAGGAAGAAGCAGATGAAGCAAAGTTGAATGTTTTAGCCTTTCAGAGGCCATGAAATGTGAGAATGTGTTTGAGTCTTTCGGGTGATTTTATTTTTGTGCTGAAATCTCATGGAGTGAAAGAAATGAGGAAAAAATACATCACAAAATATATTTGTAAGTCTCAGAAGATCTAATTCTGCTAAGTTTTAAGTGTGTACATACCAGTCACCTTACAGAGGATATGGCTGTATGAGGGACATAGCATTTTAAAGGTTTAAAGGACAGGAGCTAGTCTAAGGAAAGTGCAATGCCAGTATCTGAGAGAAGTAAGTGCTGATACAGCTGTGGAAATATTTCTGATTATCTCTTGAAATAAATTCAGTCCTGGATGACAGCTCCATTTGGAAATGTTTACCTTCGCTTTCACATTTCAATTACTGCATTGAAAAAGGATACTACAGAGGTATTGATTCCCCCTTTCAGAGGAAGAGAGAACACAGCTTGCATTCAAGCTGCAGCTCATGCGCTTCTCTGCGCTGTTTATCTTGGTTACTCAAGTCATTTTCCATGGTAGGCAGGTAACATTGTTGGGCCCTGGTATGAATCTGAAGGTGTGTGTTAAAAGCAGTCTGATCTTTGTGGTTCATTCTCCCCATCATCCACCATCAATACCCAAACTAACATGGCTCCCAGTCTGTGTGGCTGCTGATGCTCTTCAGTGAAATATGAAGAAAAGTTTCATAGCTTGATAACTTATTTAACTTACAAGCTTTTTTAATTTTCTCAATAATAATTTCCAAATAAGGATTTTTGAATCACTGGTTGTTCAGTATGTTTTGGTTTGCTTGTTTTATTTTACTTTTTAAAGCCTCTGTTGAACTAATACACTGAAGCAGAACTTAAGAGCATGGTTCCACCTATGCTAGGATCCACTTCTGAGGCCTTTTTTGGGACCACGGTTCTGGATGTTTCTGTGTGGTTCTCATAGCGGGTGTGTAATTGTCAGAGGTAGGCTTTGTCCCTGTCACTCCCCACCTTCCACAAAAGTACACGCTCATACTGACACAGATATTCACGGTAACAGACCCCAGTCTGGAGGTTTCTCCCTTGTCTCTGTGTGCAGACACAGCAGCAGCTGCGTGTGTAGGAGGAGTGCCTCTTCCTTTTCCTTGCACCTTCCCTCCTGTCTCACTGGGATGGGTAGCGAGTCCATTTCACAGTCTGTGCAGGAAAGGAGGCTGTTCTGCTTTTGAAATAGTGGTAGAGCAGGTAGGGCCTTTCGCTGTTCTCCCATGGGTGACTGTTCTAAGCTTTGATGAGGAGAGTATTGAAAATTGCCTCTAATCGATGCATCTGCACATGTGGACAGACGGCTGAAAGCAGCTAAATACAGTGGTAACCACGTTGCTCTCTGTGCCTCTGGCTACTGAAACTGATGTGCCTTTACTGTTCCAGCCCAGAAGACAAACTGGGCTCAGCAAAGTCTTTGACCTTTTGAAAGCATGAAAATCCATAGGGAGCTGAAAAGCTGAAAATGATTCTGTCTTTTTTCTTTTTTTGTTTGTTTTGTTGAACTGCTTAAAATATAGTGGCGTATGACCTTTTGAAAGTATGTCTGACCCTGTGGGACTAGGGAGAGACCAATTGAAGCAGACTATAGCAAGACCCAGAGGTGAGCACAAACTTAAAGTTGTAGGCGAGCTCCATGGATCAGATGATGTTGTAAGGTGGGAGGTGATGATTTCAAGCGTCTAGTCTTGTTTTCCACTGGTCATATAAATTCATGAAGTAATTCCTCCCTCAAGAAGAGGGAAGATGTGATTAACATATGTGTGAGAACAGCCTTAATTCTAATTTAAAGCTGCTTAAGAGTAATACAACCTGAAAATAGAATGTTTGGGGTTTTTTTGGTTTTTTTTTTTTTTGCTTTGTTTTGGTTTTTAGTGGTGTTTTTTTTCTCCACTCCTCCATGCATTCTTCCACTACTATATAAATTTACAACAAGAATAAAAATGTCTTTCCTGTCTCCACACAAATTCTGATAAATTATGTTTGAGTCATGGCTTAATTGTCCCTATTACGAGGACCACAACTTTTTCTCTATTTTCACTATTTCCTGATAACAGTTATTATGATTTTTCTTTTCTCCAGAAAGTGCTCATCAGCATCATCTTTGAAGGATGGACACTGGAGGTAGATAAAGTTTTCAATAATATTGTCACTAGCACAGCACAGAAAGTTAGTAATTCTTCTCTGATTCACTTTTTTTCCTTAGGCATCCTAGAATCTTATTAGCTATCTTATCCAAAAGCTTTGCCTTGATGCTTGTTTTTTGTTGACTTTGGAAATGATCTGGAAGCCACCTTAATGAACTGTTGCTCCCCAATATATATATATAATGACAGTCTAGTCAGTTAACCCTACATTACTTCATTCCAGACATATGCCTTTGTTTCTGGCTGTCTTGCTATGCTGAAATACTTCTTTCAATAGTTCCCAATTCTCTGATAAATCCTCTTCACCTTGCACTGATTTTGCATGATTGGAAGCATTCAGATTGATCTTGGTGAGTCTTGCTTGCCCAGCTTGCAAACAACATGATGTTTCTTCTGCATGTTTCTTCTTACATGTCTGTAAATCTTTTCTCCATCTTACCTGATGGAGCCCCACATTGTATGCAAAGTAGTTATGTAATTATTCAGTCCTGCTATCAGTAAATAGTTTTTAATTGAACTAGAGAGCAAGAGAAACTGACTGTGGACTTTGAGTGTGTTGAATTTACTTGCCATATTAAAACCTGTTACTTTAGATTCCTTCGTCTGAATCAGAAAAGTGAGAACTGAAAGCTTGTAAACAAATCCACATCTTGCTTCTGAAGACACAGATGAGAACATATTCTCCCTCATCATATATAAACGAGAAAAGTGGTGATGACTGTAAAGCAAACACTGAGGGGAAAATGGCTCATAGAATAGTGTACAGGAAAAAAAAGCACCAAGTGACTTTTAAAAAGCCTCATGCTATACGTGGCCAAAAAGGATTGTACAACAATTTGTTGAGACATTTAATGTCAGGAAAAGAAATTTCTCCTGCTTCAGGATATTGCCATTTTCTTCACAATAGTGCAATACTGTATAGAACCCTAAATGCTTTGGAGTGTAATCTCATCATGTCCATCAAATGACCATGCTTGAGGTATTTATTGATGAGGTTGGATAAATCCTAGCTGAAGAGAACATCACTTGTCATGGAGTGAGTAAAATCCTGGGCATGATGCCAGGTTCTCAGAGCCAATTTTGCCTTGATGGCTTATAGTGATTTATACTTGTCTTAGCTTCCCTTGCTGAGTGCTAGAGCAGGAAGAATGGAGGAAGGAGGAATGCAAAAGCACTGTTTTCTCACAGGAATGTTATTTACTTAAAAATAAAAATCTTTTCATCACTTCACCATTTTCTGGGAGGAAAAAAACAATAGCCTATTGTCCTGGGTTCAGCTGTAGCTGAGTTACTGGCTGGGCATAAACCACAGCACCTCCTGACTTTATTTGAAATGGTGTAGTCTGTGCATGAGTTGGATATGATGGTTATGATGAGACTCACCCTAAACACTTTCTTCTTAATGCTGAAATTCTCAATTGTGTGGCAGTAGATGCTAGTTTATGTTAAATAATCTTTGACTAGACATCTGATAAAGTTATTGGTAGAATTTTTCTTGCCACTCAGTGATGTTTTGTTTCAGTGAGCAACAGTTCATTTTGCAGTTGGTTTTCAGTGAATGGTAGAGAAGCCTATACACTTTAAACGTGAAAGATGACCAACATATAGAAGCTTTTTATGACTTTCAGTAAAGCCTTTTGTTTTGCTGGGTTATTAAAATGAATTATTGCACTAGGGAGCTGATTGTCTTGCGCCAGGAGCAGTGGTTTCAAACTATTACATGTAGCCTCACAGCATTCCTGGACAAAAATTGAGTCAGGAGAGAGAAATGACTCATTCTTTGTACCATTCCCCTCTGACATTACTTCATGAAAAATCAAGAGCTTTAGTCTGAAGTATTCCTGTTGTGTAAGAAAACAGAAAGTTTACATTAACTTTAGGGGAGAATGGAACAAGATGGAAAAGAGGTCCATTGAGAGTTAATAAATAGACAAACTGTGTCAGGCTGAGGAAATCCCTTGAGCTAAAAATAATTGAAGGCTGGGCGAGTATGTGGGAGAGGTACATGCATCTGTTGTTGATCTTCCTTTGGCTTTTGACTATGGTCACTCTTGGAGGCACAGTACTGAGTTAGATAAGCCCATTTTTGGTGGGGTGGGGAAACCTGAAAACCAGAATTTTGGGATTCAAAATCCAGAAAGAGTCCAAGACTTTGTTTTATGGTTGTGCAGCCAACCTTCTACTGGCATGGAAGGGAAGGAGCCCATGTATCTTAAATATCTGAGACTTATAATCCTAGAATAGTTAGGGTTGGAAAGGACCTTAGGATCATCAAGTTCCATCCCCCCTGCCATGAGCAGGGTCACCTCACAGTAGACCATGTTGATCAAGGCTCTGTCTAACCTGGCCTTGAACACTGTCAGGGATAGAGTGTTTATGACTTCTTCGGGCAGCCCATTCCAGTGCCTCACCACCCTCACAGTAAAGAACTTCTTCCTTATATCTAACCTGAACTTCCCCTGTTTTAATCTGAAGCCATTACCCCTTGTCCTATTGCTACAGCCCCTGATGAAGAGTCCCACTGGAATCCTTGTAGGCCTCCTTCAGATATGGGAAGGCTGCAGAAAGTGTCTTATGAAGTCAGTAGTCTTTATGCTTTCAGAGAACCATAGAATGGTTTGGATTGGAAGAGACCTTAAAGATCATCTAGTTCCAGCCCCCCAGCCATACCTTTCACTAGACCAGGCTGCCCAAAGCCCCATCCAACCTGGCCTTTTAGTGAATTCAGTTTATTAAAGCATTACTGTAAGTGTCGCTGAAGATTTGTGCCTTGTTATTGTAATTGCATCTGAGAAAAGAGGAACCTTCATGGTTCTCAGCTGAGATCATCCTGAGACAGTAATGTAGGAGCCACCAAACTTGGTTAGACATGTGAAAGTGCAATTTTGCCTCAAACTGCTAATTTTTTTGGTAATAATATTTGGCTTCATATATATTGTGGACATAGATCCAAATGAATTTAGGAAATGAAATCTGAATGTGACTGGCAAAACGATTTATAGGGAATTTTCTTCTTTCACATCCTGGAGAAGAGAAGGCTGCGTGAAGACCTCATAGCAGCCTTCCAGTATCTGAAGGGGGGCTATAGGGATGCTGGGGACAGACTCTTCATTAGGGACTGTAGTGAGAGGACAAGGAGTAATGGGTTCAAACTTAAACAGGGGAAGTTTAGATTGGATATGAGGAAGAAATTCTTTACTGTGAGGGTGGTGAGGCACTGGAATGGGTTGCCCAGGGAAGTTGTGAACGCTCCATCTCTGATGGTGTTCAAGGCTAGGTTGGACATAGCCTTGGGTGACATGGTTTAGTGTGAGGTGTCCCTGCCCATGTCAGGGGGGCTCAAACTAGATGGTCTTAAGGTCCTTTCCAGCCCTAAGTATTCTATGATTCACATTGGAGAACTCTTCCCAAGGACATCACTTTAATTCCGTGTTACTAGTTTCTTAATTAGGCTGGTCATCAAAGCTATGGCTTGTAAATCCAAAGCTCCAGTGATTCCTTCCATGAGATAATACTGTCCAGGTATATATTAAGTTGGCATTGCTAACACCAAAACTAAATTCTGTGCTTTCCTGAATCTTTCAGGATGCTGTCATGGATTGTTTGAAGCACTGTAGGTGAAAGTTGTCTTCCTATTATATAAAGTCTTCAGTTTGGGAGTTTAATAGTTGTGAAAGCGTATTCGACAAAAATTCTTCATCTTGGGATGGTACAGAGAGGTAGAGTGGTATTGAACTGAGATTGCCATCTTTGCTAGACATTGAGGGGAAGGAGGCAGATAATATCACAATATTGACGTGTTCATTTGTGATATAGTCCTCTATACAAAACATCTTTTAAAATCTAATTTTGTTTTCACACTGCAGTTAAGCAAGAGAAATTGGAAATCTGTGAAATGGCACCAAGAATCCTGTGTTAGTATTGACAGTGTAGGGTCACAAAGAAGCCGGCAGCTCACCATCAGAATTGTGACACCTTTTCTGTTCCTGATGTCCTTCAGTAGCTTTGTTTCAAGGAGTTTTCAGTGGAGAGTCACATAAAGGACTATAAAGGAGATGGCAGGACCCAAGACATTTAAGTCTCTCTCCAAGGAAAACAGACCTAGCGGCACGGTCTAGATACTGACCCTATTTTCATCAATTCCCTAGCAAATTTGAGTCCAGATATAAATGTCCCAGATATCAGAAAAATGGATCTCTCTAAGGCCTCAGAAACCTTGCCTGAACAAAATCTTCTGTCTTTCCAATAAAGTTCCTGACTAGGGAACTCTCTTAGAAGACCACTTACAGGGGCTGGCTGATACTTGTACATAGTATCAACAAATGCCAGCTCTCAGCTCTAATCACATAGGGATATTCTACCCATTTTTGATGAGGTGTTTGCTTCCCTTTTAGTTTTCTCACCTTCTAGGTAGTAGAAGCACAGCATCAGTTTGACATTTTTTCCCAAGGTGACTTAACTATCCAGTTTAGCAGCTATGCAGAAGTGGCACTGTAAGCCATTCAAAACTGGCTACATAAAAAATCTGAGGCATCTGTGTTTGCTCTATATTAGTAATGAAAGGGAATTTCTTTGGATTGAGGAACTAGCCTGGGATGAGCTCTGTGGCATCTAGGTCAGTCTTTAGTGCTGTCTGAATTGAAAGTCTGAATGCTGACTCTTTATTTTGGAAAATATCCTGCTGGTTTTGCATTTGTTTTTGGCATTTCTCAGATTCTCTAGGAAGACAGTTCAGCAAAATTATTCTGAAAGCCAATAAAAAGAAGCTGAAAATGTTGTTTTGTAGGTTTTTTTAGCACATTAATATATCACCAGGTTGCTATTAGAATCCTGACATTGGTGCATTTCCAAACTGAGATCCTTTTCTTTATCCATGTGCTTCTCTTAAAGTTTGCTGTTAAGTTTGTCTTTTGCTGGTAGTTGCAACTGGTAGTTTACGGACTGCTGGTAGTTGCTACTGCTCTCCTGGAGATCTTTAAAGTAATCTAGTGAAATTTGGAATTGCAGTTCTGAATTTCTAAAGATGGGCAAAGCAAAACTGAGGCGTTACATAAGCTGTGTTGGATCTACTTGGCTTCTAATAGGCCATTGTTCTCTCTGTCACCAGATGTGAAGGCTGATTAGCATGAACCACTTTTTCAGTGGTTCAGTGAACTTTTGGGAAACTTAGATTCAAAACAAGACAGAAACATAGGGACATAGCACATAGGATCAAGAGGGTACTATAGTGACTCTTCTGGTTGCTAGACCCTCTTCCTGCATCTACCCTGGATTCAATCTGTATGTGAAAATACTGATGAAGCTTCTTTTTATATGGCCTAGATATCTGACCAAAACCTCTTATTATTTCATTCCTGTTTTCACAACTGTTCTGTGTATAGAACTGTTGTGCAAAAATAATCATCCAGTCACAATTTGTAAGGATATGAGAGGTATGCTAATTGTTTTACCACATTTGTTTTCACTTCCAGTATTTGGGTTGGGTACCTGGATTCAGAACAGGCATCAGATTCTGTTTGGCCCTCCTTCAAAACAAGAATTTTAACAGTGTCAAGAGGATGTTGCAGAGCTCATGGAAGTATCACCTATGAGGTGTTACAGTATTTTCCACTTGTAGATACAAGCATATGTATCATGACAATGCCTTTGTCATTTTAAATAATAGTTAATCTGGTGATTTGAAGAAAAGAAGTTTGGTTCTATTAGGCACACTAATTACACACTTTTGAAAAGACTCTGACAGTTCACAGGACAAAGGAGTTATAAAATGGTTATAAAAATCCTTGAGTTAAGACTTTCAGGTAACTGATTCAAACTGTGATGGCTCTAATTCAACCAGCACAGATAAATCCAGTTAAAATATATATGACCTAAATACCACTTATTGTAGGCTCTGAGAAGGCTCTAACACTGATAACTATGTTTTAAAAGGCTAATACCAAGCTGCAAACCAAATGGTTATCATTTTTCTCTCCAAATTAAGCTGTGCCATTAGCAGAAAAATATTCACTAGCAATATAGAGATGTTTGGTTTTTGAAAGAACTTTATTGGAAAATATAAGGAAACTATATTTACTGATATCAATCTGATTTTTTGTTTTTTAAGCAATGTGGAACTATACCAAATAGGACAGGATAACACGGAAATACCGATTTTTGAATTGTTGCCAACTGTGAGTTGGTTTGTTGTTTTTAAGTGATACTGATGCTTTCTGAAGTGCTGCATTCCTTCCGTTACTGATTCAAACATTTGTGGTATGGTTGGTGAGATTTTAGTTCTGAAAATGTATCAGTTTAAGCCAGCGTGTCTCTGGGTGTTTGGGAGGCTGGAAAAATGTCTCTGGTAATCCCTGTTCAGATGTTTCTGACAGGGGTCAGATTGGAGGAGTAGGTTTAATTTAAACAGGGTGGAGCTGATTCTAGGTGAATTTTGTGCAAACTTATGAAAGTATCTGCAATACAGATTTAGATGAGGCTCTCTTCTCAGGTTTGCTGTCTTGAGTGAGTGCAGTCACACAGTGAAACAACACTTTACTACCACACAGTATTTTCATTAGTAGCATAGACTCATGCATAGACTGAAATGTGCCATCTATGCCATTATACTGCTGTAAAATTATTTAAAGAATCGTAGGAGTATTAGTGGTAGGCCAGAGTCCATTGTACCAGGCTTTATAGAGAATAAAAGATGATCCCTGCCCCAAATCTTTCAGTGTAGTGCTTCAAAGAAGCAATCTGGTGTAACTCAAAGAGTTTTCTCAGTGTTAGGTTCTTTTTCCTCAATGTGAACAGAGGATGTATATATCAATGCAAGCTGATATCTGAGTGAGTTTGAGTATCAAGAGCTGTTTCGAGGCAAAAGACACATCATAACAAGTGGCATATATCATAGTGAATTAATGCTTTCATGCCTTTTTTAAGAATGCGTAAGTTTACGTAACGCTTTCAGTTTCTTAATCTGTGCGAAGCTATGAAAACAGGAGGGAGGTTAGGACTACACTGTCATAGCACTAAATTTGTCAGTATAATATTGACTTTTTTTAAGTTATGTTTTCTTAAATGGTACAATGGGAAGAAGAGGAGTCTGGGTCTTACATGTCTAAAAGCCCAGTTAAATACCATTGTCTTGCAAGAACATTACTTTTGAAAGAAGCATTGTATTGAGCATATAAGAATGTCACTGGATGTTTTTTGTGCTTTATAAAATTAGTTCTGAATTTTGATAGCTATGTTTTCATGAAGGTAAGACAAAGCGTATGGGGAAAAAAGTTACAGTATTCTCAATAGAATAGCTTGTAGGCCATGTTTGTTTTGTGAAGAGAAAAATGGTGCTAGTATGATATTCAGGCCGCATTGAATGTTACTTTCCTTTATTTTTTTTTCCCACCAGAAGATGAATCCTGCAATATCTTATACCCCACAGTAAAATTTTGTGCCACCTTTCCTGCATGTCACATTTGGATTTAAGGCAGCAGACTGAGATTCGACAGATGGTGTTGCTTCCATGCACCGTTAAGCTTGTTGCTCCTGAGGTTCCAGCCAGTGGCATGTGCAGGTGTTGCTTTCTGTCTTGCTGTGAATAAAGCTAGTTAGGGCTCTGAAATTGCTGATACACACTTGTGGGACCCTCATCTCCTGCGTTCTCCCTATAATGTTTAGTATCCCAATTATCAACCACTCTGAAAGCTGACACAGTACACATGACCACTGGCTTGAACTGAATTCTGACAGAAATGGCCATGTTTTCATTTTAGAACTTGCTTGAAGTACTCTATATAATTCAGCATGTGTATGTGTAGGGCAATGTGATAAGACTATGAAGGAAAAAATGTCCTTTACAGAAAAGGATGAAGTAAGCATAAAACAACTTAAACCAATAAAACCAAACCAAAACAAAACCATAAAATGGGATTTTTTTTCCCTTCTTTACTAACCTTTTCCCTTTGCCTGGCATAAAAGTTATGAGACTCCACTATGTTACATTGCTGGCAGATGTTCAGAATCTTTGTATCTGGCCCCATACCAGGGAACAAAGTGAAGAGCCTTCCCACTATATCAATGAAGAGAGGAGCATTCCCACAATAATTACCCAGACCGCTTCCTACAAATTTTCTGCTTTGTTTTGTATTCAGGTTCTCCTTGTGACCAAACCTCTTCCAGTTTTATGATTTGCTGTTCTATCACAACTCAAGCTAATTAAGCACCAAGAATCATGGATATACTCACAGTATTTTGAAATTAATTTGTGAATGTTTGGATGAGACTGTGACCAAAGGGTTATGCTTTTTAATTTACCAAAAATTTCCCATCTTATGGTGCTGTATTTAAAAATAATTCAGGAAAATGGCCTAGAGGGAGAGAAGGAACAATAGGTATGAGGGCAGTAGTGTCTTCTTGTCTTCAGATAGCTTACCAGTGCATAAGATAAGCTGCATCCTTATTTTGTGGCCCTTCCAGTTCTGCTTTCTCCTGCCTTCCTCAACCTCTTACAGCAAATAGGATATATATGCTTTAAGTTCCACATCCCATTCCCAAAGTCTAAAATTTAGGGGGAGATTTGTTATTACACACTTCCATGGTATGAAACATGGATGCAGGACCAGGACAGAGAGTGAGAGCTTTCTGCTAGATGCAAAGTGGTTCAAATCAAATAAAATATAATAATTCAACTTTAGTCACTCTACTGAGTCACTGTCTTGAAGACTTTATGCTCTGACACAGTAGTGGATTAAGGGACTCTTCCATTTTTTCTTCATGCATGACAAGTCATTTGGAAGAACTGTGCAGCTGGCAGAGAAGAGGTGTGAGCATGTCTATCTTCTTGACAAGCCTGACATTCTTCCAGCTGCATTAGGTAAAATTAACTGATTGACTAGGGGCGACTTCTACTTTGTGCCAGGATAAGGAACAAAACCTTGAGCATCATTTACCTTAATTTTGCTACTACCCAATGTATGTTATCAGACTAGAATCATGATTTGACTGTATTGGATATTACATAGCTTTTTAGGATAAGTTGTTTTATCTTCTTCTCTGACTTATGTAGTGGATGGTGGAGCTTTTTTTCCTGTGGTGTTGTTGGAATTCTGTAGTCTGAATATTGTTTTCTGATCTGGAACATGAAAACTTGTATTCTTACTAAATGAGTAATATCTGGTTTTGTGTCCATATGTGGTACACTCTAAGAGGGATTTTTTTGAACCTCAGAATGGGAACATGGGATTTTAAAAATGAGCGCAGAGAAGTGAGTGCTTCTTCATGAGAACATTGCAATTGCACATTACATTGCTTGTTCACTGTCTTTCCTTTGGTAGAGGACTGTAATGCTGTCTGAATAGAAGAGAGGAAGAGGAAAAACCACTATGATGTGCCAGCTTATGTGAGAAGGAAAATATTTTTCCTTGTACTGGTTGGTTTAGGCTCTAAAAGACATCTTATTCATGTTCATTCCTTTTAAATCCTCACTGAAGTTCTGAACTCCCTCATTTCTTGTGGCATTGAATTCCAGTATTGATATAAAAGCTTTTAATTTTTAGTCAGGGTTTTCTGCTTCACCTATCAAATTTTCTAGCTGTATCATGAAAAATAGAAGCAAAGCTTGTCAAATAAACTTCAAAAAAGAAGTTTTCTTAAAAAAAATTTCCTCATTTATTCTTCGTCCTGGAAGTTAAAGTAGGAGCTGTGTGCTCAGCACTTTGGAAATTAAACCACTGCTTTAAATGCCTAAGTATAGGCATAGAATGCTAACTTCAAGCACTCACTTTACAAATTCCTGGCTTTGGTTACAAATGTCAGTGAATACAGGTAATAGCAGAAGTATATCACATCATGCCAGAATCTAAATAATGAAAATATGGGTATGATAATAGGTTAAATCTATTATGAAAGCATGAAAGAATTATAAGTCTATTAAGTGACTGAATAACACATGGGGACATATTTTAAAGAAATACTGTCCTCCAATTGCTTCAGTTCATGCAGGTCCCAAAGAATGCCTGCCTCTCTGCTGCTCTCAGCTGCCCATTACCTCTTTCTTTTCCCTGCGCTGATACTGCTGCTGTCTGGATTACAGCTTAATTGAAGAACTGGTTGAAGAGCTGGAGTTTAGTAGGGTGATAACTATTTCCTGTAATGATGGTAGCTTTTACCAGCTTATAATGTCAGAGGTTCATTGACCAACCCTCTGTACTGAGGGTTGGGAGTAATCTACCTACTAAGTGAGAGAACTCCGATTTATTCCCAGGGGTGTTTTGATAGCAATTTATCAATGGCTTTGTTATTGTGAGGCTTCAGGGAAAATAGTTAAAATCTGGTTGAAAGTTAAATGCAAAAGAAAATAAATATTTAAACTATAATATCATCCTGGAAAAGGTCACTTAAATACATTTTGCTTCCAGAGTAAATTGAACAGCAAAATAGAGACACCAAGTTTGACACAATAAATTAATGAGGAGAATTAATTCATTACAAACTAAAAAAAAATTAAAAAAATGGAAATTCTGTCTAAATGCCATTAGCAGATTGGAGAACAAGTTATGACACGACCTCAAAAATAATATTTATTAACAGAAAGGAAAGTAAATACAAACAATAGAGTGCTCTGAAGATTTGACGTAAGGTAATTGAGTATGTAAACAGAGGCTTCTGCCCTAGTAGCAGATGACCTAGAGAATCCTCTGTGTTGCAGAAAATACTGAGGACATTGTTCATTTAAAAGCATTTTTAAAAAGAGAAATTTAGTGTGGCCTCAACTGAAGATAAAAACTTTGAAATAGAGTTCATGTCTCTTCATGTATTTGCAGTTTGATCTGCTCCTTGACAGGCTCAGGATTGTTTGGGTTTTTTAGTTGATTGGGGTGACAGCAGCTTGCTGATTTTTAAGTATCTTTTCTTTCAGTACCCATAGGGATAATCAGAATATAGGGGGAAAAGAAAGCACCAGAATCAAGTTATGTTCACAGAATCCTTTTGAATAGATGGATAATAACAGAGAAGCTTGGATCTATATTCAAAAATCTGGGATGATTTAGGACTTTTATTTCCAGTCAGTCTCTAGATCCAAAGCGTGAAAAGAAATCGCAGATCTGGGTGAGGAAATGTCATGGATCCACAAAAACAACTGTGATCAAAGACTTGAACTTGAAAAAAAAAAAAAAAATTAAACTCCTCAAACTGTTCAGACCCTGAATCTATTTAAGGACAGAATTGCTTAAAGACCTGAAGTCTGCTTTGGGCTCAAAGCCTGTCTTTGAGTGGGAGGTTAGGTTGGATGACCTCCACAAGTCCCTTCCAACCTAGAATGGGTTTATAATTCTTTCATTCCTTCTGGTCTGTTTTACAGTAGGCACGGAGAGGTACATTTTACCCTGGACTTGTGCCAGATGAACTCAAAGGCATTGCAGCTTCCCTGGAAATGCCTCTTTGTATGGTACAACTCTCCGCATGTCAGTGTCCATCTCGGGGAGCATCCTGATTGGCAATGTATGTCGGCAGTAGGCCTGATCCCCCCTCAGTAAGGCAGCAAAATGTTGATAGGGTCACAAGATGGTTGGATGTACAGCCAAGAGCTGCAAAGATGCAAATGCTTCCAGGAATGAAGTGAGGATGGATGGGCTAGGATTTGGATTCTCATCCTACAGCAGATGCTTTGCAAGTGAACCACTGAGCACAAGCTCAGTGGGGATCCTGAATGCTATTTAATCTTCCTTTATTTGGGAATTAAGCATGAAGAGTTGTGTAACTGTTGGTGTGTTCATCTACATGGGTATTGTGTCTGCTTTTGAAGAGTAGACCAAGATGAAATAGTTTTCTTTTTTTGAATAGTTTAGGCAAAATTGTTTAAACTACCCCTGGGATTTTAATGACACTATGTTCACCAGGACAATATCTAAATCTGCTTGAAACTTGGCTTGTTGTAGTCCTCTCTGCAATGCTCGGTGCCTAGCAACCATCATCAGGGGCAGTATTTTCATCCACTTTCCCTTTAAAGTGTTTTCCAGTTTCTTCTAGCTAGGGTATGAAATAAAAACAGCCTGAGAGGCACTTACCTCTGTTTGTAATGGCAATAGCTGATTTTATGTACTTCAGGGCAAGCTTACGGTAGGAAGCTCTCCAAATCATTCTTTATTATTTTAATATTATGATTTTGAATCCTTGAATTTCATCTCCTGGAAAGGCTTCCTGTGCATGCAGTAGGAAAATGCAAAAATCTGTGTACTCTATGTCACTTAGAAAAAAATCACAGGTCATCTGCAAGGAAGAAGAGAAGTCAAAAAATAGTGCAAAAGGGTTAACTTTTTCCGAAGTTGTTCTTCCAATGTGTTATCAAGAAAAGCAATCTTGAATGCTTTCTAAATAAGCAGACAGCTTGCAGATGCAGTTTTTCATCTCCATGCTGTGCAGACAATAATCCTATTTTCTCAGTATTAATAACTGCAGGGGCTTTAGGGGAAAGCCTAGTCTTGCAGCAGATGTTCAATGAAAACTCCATAGCCTAGACCTTATGTGCAAACTACTTGCTTTCTTTGCCAGGTTTCAGTTGGAAGGTATGTTTTTCAAGTATCATCCTTTTCCTTCCTCTATTAGGAAGGTATTATGCCTGCATTAATTGAGCACTATCTTGTATATGTATTTGTAAGTGCTATTTGTTTATTGAATAAGGCTTCTTTCCTTGGTAATGGCTTAGCATGATTATTTCTCTTGGCAATAAAGTAAAAGAAGGAAATAACAACTATATTTATTGTTTTCTTTTAAATAAAGTGGCTTTAAAATTGACCATCCTCATTACTAGTTGTAGCATTTAATTTCTTTACAGTATAATAGCTCAGCTATGGTATGCTGGAGCTTGTAGTTGACATAGGTTCTGCAGAGGCAGTTCAGGCCATGATGCAGAACTCATAGTTCACTTGGACAATAGCAGTGTTTGCTTTAATGAAAACACAATTAAAACCAGGCAGGAGCCCCTGGACTCCTACTATAAGTTATTTAATTACAGTTTATGGAGGGCTGATGAGATGAGACCATTTCTGCCTGTATGAGACTCTTATGGTGATGAGCTACTTATGAAGATGAAATGGTTTACAATCAAAAATTAAAAAAGCACCAGTGTTGGAGGTAGATGCTCAGAGCATGTAAACTTGTGTAACCCCACAGATTTCAGTGGGACTAGGTTATAACTAGTTTGAAAACATGGCTGTCATGTTAAAAACAAACTTAACTGTGGGGAGGGTAGGGAACAACCTACCTATAAGCTTCTCTTCCCTTGGCCTTTCCTTACTTTCCTTTCCTACTTTCGTGCAGTCTTCCCATCTACATAGTCTTTTTTCTTTTACAGCCATACCAAGAAACAAAATCCATTTGTGCAGTTACAATACATTTCAGGACACTGTCCTCAAAGACTGGTTGACATAGCACGAATGTAAACTAAGGGTGTATTATCTGAGTCATATGAAGTGCACTGTTTGAGGGAGAAAAGATCTTCTGCAAGTATTCTTTCTGATGGTGACTGATCTTTGCCTGTGTAGTTTGTGTGGAGTTGGGGCTTCTTATTCAATTATCTCACTTTCCTGAAATACTGTACTCCAAAGTGGGATTCAGTGTTTCTTAAGCAAATTTAATGCTTACAGCTGTGGCATTAAATATTATGGATTTAAATTTGTCTTATCCAATGAGAAATACATGTATGTTATCTCTTACTAAGCCAATGCTTGCTCTCTCGTGTATGCACAGACACTATACTTGCCGGTATGTATTTGTAATTCATTTGGTACTTACTGCTGCTCAGTGACATCCCAGGTAAACTTTTAAAATATTAAGCTTGGTTGTATGCCAGTAAAAGGTCATCTGAGACATTTATTGTGTTTATTTCCTTTGAAGTGCCAGCTCAGATTCAGAAGTACCTTCAAATGTTAAAAAACATTGATAAATTGATAGCAAGTTATGTAAGTGATGGTATTCCTTGATTTGCTTTAGTTTTTGAATGGCCTACTGTTCCAGTTTTGGCTGTAGGAGAAAAAGAATTTAATGACAGAGAGATAGGAGATCATTCTTTTTGCCAGATCCTAGATTGTGTTCCTCAGTGCATGAGGAGCAAGGAGATGAGCAACATGATCATCAGAAAGTGCTTGTTAAAATGATGTGTGGAAGGGAAGTGGTTGACAGCAAATATGATCATATTTGTTGTTATATTACTCTTCATGTGTCAGCTTTTTAATTGGGACATATAGATTGCTGTAGTAGTCTGTTTATACAGAAATGGAGGAGCAAAGGCAGGAGGTGAGAATTTTTTTGATAGCAGCCTCATTTTTAAGACAGAGAACAACCATCAGGGGTGTCCTCTAATTTGGATCTAGCCTGGAGAAGAATGAGTTTCCAATATCTAAGTGGCATAAATGTCAGGCTGGGTTTTTCTGATTAATGCGTATGTCATCATGTGCAATTTTTATAGCAGTGTACACTACCAGTTTCTGCAGAAAGAGCTTCTAGGTTCAGAGTGGAATTTATAGTTAAGATGAGAAAACACACAACCTGAAACAGCCACTGAGGGCACTCATATGATGGGGGTGATTCAGATTCAAGTCTTCAAACAGCTCAACAACTTAACTGATGTCTCCTCTACCCAGCAAATGCCCCACCTGCCAGGTTACCTGATCATTCTTGGCTTTTTACCTGTCAGAGAGATTCTTGGTGAGCATAATTAAATACAGTGTGGAAAAAGTGAGGGGGGACTGAATCCATGTCCATGGTTAGGACAACCACTAGAGACATGCGAAAGAGTTTCAAGCCTGGTCTGTGGTGAGCCAGTAACTTACACGTAATGAGGTATCTCCAACAGGAAACCTTGGGAGATAATAATTCTTTTATGTAGTTGCTAAGACATTCTTAAAAAAAAATGAAGATTCACATCTTTAAATAAGCGGAGTAAAGATCTGTATTGGGATTTCCCAAACCAAGATGAATACTCTAATCAGCTGCAGAGCTACTCGTTATGCGGTGGCTAGGGATACTCTATTTCTTCTAGAACACCATCATCTCTAAGAAGAATTTGTTTCACTTAATTTCAGACTCTTGTTTGGGAAACCAGGGACCTATTTCATGTTTCGATGCAGTTCTTTGAGTCTAGATGGAACATGATGTAGTGCCTCAGTGTTAAAGATAATAGGTGGCTCCACTCCCCCGATGTGTATGTTCTATTGCTGCTGTTATGACCCTCTGTAGACAAAGGATGTACAGCTATGTACCAGTCTACTTGTAGCTGGCTTCTCTTTGCAGTTCCCTGTATGGAAGATCAGAAAGAATGATGAAAACCAGTAATAACTGCAATACTGTTCACATTACTATACTACTTTCATTGTTTTGAAATGCCTCAAGTGCATAGCAACAGGAAAAAAATTAGGAAAAGGCCTCTATATGTTTCACTGGGATGTTTCAATTTCTTTAACCCTTATTTAATGAACTACACTAAACTAAGTGCTTAAAAGCCTTATAAATTGTCACAAAGATTGTAACTAGCCTTTTTGAACCCAAAGCAAACTAATGAGAAACATTGATTTAAAGGAACCAAATAAATTTGACTCAAATTAGTAATGAGACAAGAGAACATTTTACTGCTTAAATAGCTTGTGTGAAATGAGTTGGTGGCCCCAGTCCAGTTTCTAGTAAATGTTTCACTGCTACAGTAATAGTCTCTCTATAAATCATCAGTAGTGCCCACATTAGAAAAGTCACCGCTAATATTTGACCATAATTGGCTGAGTGAATATGTTCATGCCGGATTGTCCTCAATGCCTTTCAAAGGAATTTCTCTTTGCTAATGTTAAAAAGTGTTGGTAAGGAATTTGGGGGAGGAAGGGAAGGGTTTATTGAGTGTTGCAGGTATTCTTTGGGTTAAACCCCTTGATTTCTTAATCTGTAGAAGTTTCCTTTTTGTCCTAACTAAAATCCAATGAAAATGGAGAAATATAAGGAAAGGCATTGGGCTGCATAGTCCTGACTTTCTCCTGTTGTAATGGCTGATGTTTCAATTATTCTTACGCTGCTGCCTTTTCGGTAGATGGACAATAGCACTTCTAATTCTATTTCTGGGTGTTCACAGAGAATGTATTCTGCAATTCCTTACTTTATTCTAACATTCACTGGTGCTTTCTTTGCTCTTAACCTGTTGTGTGCTCTAAGAGTTGTTCCAAGTTGGCTGCTATTTTAAGTTTTTCTTAAGAGACATGCTGTCTTGCCTGTTGTCCTTTGCTTGCCCTAGGGCATCTCCATAGTGTGTTCCCCTTAATGGAAGCTAGTAAGATCT
>JANRGW010040211.1:43413-62439 GCA_024733675.1 Psilopsiagon aymara | reverse complement strand
TATACCTTAGTTACTAAACTGTTCTTATCTCAACCTGTGGGAGTTGCATTCTTTCAATTCTCCATGTAGCAAACTGCATGGCTAATTTACTGCCTAAACCTGAACACTCTCTAGAATGACAAAGCTAAGTATTTCACAGGTATCTGTCCCTATATTAAGAACGCTTTTGCAGATGTCACTGTAGCTGCCTACCACGGTCTGAATTTTACTCAGTATTTCTTCATTGAAGCTAGCTAGACTTTTTGTCCTAGTACCTCCTGGCATTGAAGTCCATGGTTAAACACTCCCCCAGAAATTCATTAACCAAAAAGTTAAGATTATTTCCCTTTTGTCCCCAAATTCAGGTGTTCTCAAACCACTGAAACCCAGAAAATAGTCTCACAAAAATATGTCCTCTATAAAACTTAACTCACACAAATGGCTCAATCCATGCAGCCAGTCAGGTACTAAAGACTGCAGAAACATGTAGGCAGGATTGAAATGAAACACCATGGACCTGCCCAAAAGCACGTCATTGCACTCCAGTGGAACTGTAACACAGAACCAGAGGTGTTTTTCCCGGGGATCATTTAATCCAAAACTTTTTAGTGTATACATAAAATTTTTGCCATTAGGAGAAAGGGCATAAACTTTCCATTGCTTCCATTATTTTCCTGCCCTTTTATGAAACTTACTTAAAATTTCCAGATAACAAGTTAACTACATAAGTATCATGATAGCTGTCTATAAAATGCCAGATTGTATGCTTTTGCTTCTTGATTGAATCTAGCTAAACTCTCTGTCCCAGCAACTCACAGCCTTAAGTTTCACAGAGAAGCTCCTCATTTCCCCAGGAAGCCATTAACTCAAACTAAAGATTGCTCTGGCACTTGCCTTTATGAAAGGTTATAGAAACCCACTTCAAATAAGAAAGGGTTATGTATTTTTATATAATACCTGCACCACTCTTATTAACAGGTTTTACGCATTACAGTATCTTCAATTTTCTTTGATGGTTTCTGGTTATTTTTATTGAATGGTTACAATAAAACCTCTCAGGAAGTGCCTTTCCCTCCCTCAGTCTACCTAGCTTTCTCAGCCTCTTTAGAAGTGCTCTTCTGAAATTCCTGTGATCTCATGTCAGTTAACATCAATAATTTCACCATGATAACAGCAAGCATATATTTTAGTGCTTCACTGTCCATGTACAGAAATCATGATAGTGTTTCCAACTTCCCTAATGCAAATGCCAAGACTGAGGACTCCACATCTGAAAGAGGCCAACATTTGCCTCCTTCAATATCATTTGCAAAATAAAAGGAAAACTCAGGGAATCTCTTTTTCCCTACTCCTGAAGGACATATGCATTATCACTTTTTTCTCCAAAGACAGTATATGAAATCATACAAAGTTTGTGCTTTTGATATCCTGTTCTAACTGAAATCTCTCTCACCATCCCTGGCAGAGAACCTGTGGAGGAAATTTTACTTTGATATAACCTTTTGAAAATGATTTAACACAGTATTTTAATGATTAACATTATAACTTATCTAAGACAAGCATCAAATAATATATCTCCTCACATATGTGACTAAAAGCCATCTCAGTAGATGGGCTAGTTAAAAACTTCCGGTTCATGATAAGAGAATCGGCCCAGAAAGAGGCTAAGGACCTAATGCACTGCTGGCCTTCTGCTTAGCTGGGTTTAATGTCTGCAGCAACCATGGTCCTTTTCAAAGTTGCTCCATAAAAGGCAAGAGACATGAAAGAGGAACAGATGATGATTGAGCATTCTTGAAACTCCAATGTGAATGTGACTTTATCTTTTTTTTTTTAATCTATATGATGTGATTTTTTTTAATACGTAACAGTAGATTTGCGGTGTGCTGGCTTAAGGATAAAAGGGAATCAAAGTTTGCAGGGAACAGCAGATAATGGCAGCTGGAAAAAAACAAGGCAAGCTTGCAACCACCATTCCTTAAGAACCTGATGAATTTTCCCTGAGGCAAAAGGTCTTCCCCTGCTCCAGCTCTATCAGTGAGCCTAAGGAAAAGGTGCGACCTCCCCCTTGAAATTCTGCTACCTCTTTCTGTGTGCTGCTTAGTCACAAACTCTGTGTCTGTCTGTTCACAAGTGGCAGAAGGGACTTGCAATTATATTCCTGTACCATGTAAGATGACTTTCTAGGAGCCAACATACAGTGAAGATAAGCAAGGCTGAAGGAAAAGGCACATCTTACAGAGAGACTCCAGTCTTCTTGAACATACCTGTTCAGCTGCAGCAGTGTTTTCCCAAAATATTTTCCCTTTTCCCTTACTGACAGCATGCTGGAAAATGCTTTGCAAAGACCTTTTCTCCCTTTCCCCACATCACATGATTTTTTACATCTGCTCTCTTACACTGAGAAAATGATGCAGGAAGAGTAGCCAGTGTTTTCCACACCAAATAATTTGTTGACTGTTAAAAGGCATATGGGCAGGACAAGTGCTGCCTTCAGCAGAGTATCTGTGCCCTCTGTCATTATTTTCTGCTCTCGCTGCCCATTCCTAGCTCAAAGCAAGCCCTACTTCCGTCTGCTACTTGGAGCAGTTATTTAAAGGACAAGAGTTTTTTTGTACCTGCACTGCAATTCACAATAACACAGAAAGCCCCATTCCTTCTTTACTTTTTATCTAGGAACAAACACAAAAAACAGGCTGGGGAAAGGAAGGAGAGATGGAAGGGTGCCCCAATGTTTCTTGTAGCATATACAATGTTAATTGCAAATGTTTGTGAACATAACATACATTATCTGAGTTTAAAACACAGAGGTTAAGACACCAGAAGTTATTTTCATTTCTATAACTATAGAAGAAGAAAACAAATATTTGAAGTCATTATCCATGTTTGACGATTGCTTTTTAACAAGTATTTGAATCCAGTTGCTATTTTGATAAGGTACTTATTTTTAAGCATAAGCATCCACTAAATGCTGCCAGATTTTCATCTACCATAATATACTGCTACCATTTATATAAAAAAGTTTAAACATGATTTTCTGAAGTTATGTTCTTTTTCACATAGGAATTAATTCTGGCAATTTTTTGTGTGTGTGCTGCTTTATGAATAGCTACAGTTTTATAACATGCTAAAATCATGTGTACTAGCAGATGAAAGCACAGAAGAGGCATTTAAATTCCTGTAAAATTAGAAAATCATGCTTCTGTGCCAAACAAAACAGACTAAAGTCCTTCTCCTACTGTCAGTGATCTTATCAGCAACCTTATTGTGAAAGCCTGCCTGTCTTAACTCATATTTGCAAAATATTTTCAAGAAGTTAATTATGCCATGACATGTGGAAGAAAATTCCCAATTTCAAATTTAGCTTACAGATACAGTTGATACAGAGAGTGGTTCAACATTCATAATTCTGCCACTGAAACTGAAAGATTTCTTTGCTTAAATAACGTGCGTAGAATAGGCAACAGAATTGAAAGATCAACCTTCACTGAATCAAGGTGCACAAATGCAGTAAGAGAAACCACTTGCTCCAGATAACTTTCAGCCACTAAAATAAATTAGAACTTTATGTGAACTGCTATAAAGTTTGCAATACTTAATTTGTTATAATAGAGAAAACAATATCATGCACCCAAGGGAAAAACAAGGTATGGAATACTTCAGGTCTGCCCCCCACTCAGAGAGAAATATTTTACTGCAGAGATGAACAAGTTGACGAGAGTACTGCTGGTTGGGGAGGCTTCCCATTGCTGCTCAGGCAGCAGCGGTGACTGGGAAAGGGAGGTCCTTACCCTGCTCCTGGTGGTAAGAACCAACTGGTAGATGTAGAGATTTTGAACTAGAATTCTGCTCCACGATAAAGCAAAAAAAAAAAAAAAGTTCTTTCTAAATTTAGACACTTTGAAGCCCTATGAAAGGGTCAAAGGATTTTTCATGTTTTCTTACAAATCTGAAATAAAATTTGCCATGTTTTTGAAATGAAATACTGAAGCTGGTCTGGAAAGCTCTGCAGTGAAAGAACAAGGCTCTCATATTGCTCCTGTTTCAAAATGGCATTTTCTTAGTGCCAATCTGCATCACTGGAAAAAGTCCAGCAGACTTCATATGACTTATCAGAGGTATATCTTTATCTCCATGATAGAGGAAAGTGAAACTTATGTGTTAGCCCTCAGTCTTGTACTAACAGTGCAAGAGTATGCTCCCCAATATGTGAAAGTCATGGCAAAGTTAGCTTACATCCCTGCTACAAAAGCACCTCAGGTATTTTTTAGGTATAAAAATATCAGAACTATTTGTGGTCTGAAGGGGTACAGAATACCTTGAGCACAACAATAAGCTTTGTAAGAATTGACGTGATGCATTCACAGCTTTGTTTGTTAAATGCCAAATATTCCATTTTGCAGCACTTAAGGCCACCATCTCTGTTGCAGAGCTCTCTAGTTTTCCCAGCCTACCTCAACACTGAGATTTTTTTGTTCTTGCACACAGCCGGCAGTCTGGCAAGCTAATCGTCCTCTGCTGATTCTGCCAGATGCCTGTGAAATAGAAAGCTGCCCACCACCAAACAGACTGGCAGTTTTATGACTGTGACAATTGCTTGTGGCAAAATTATAATTAGTACAGCAATGTTGCTATGCATTCAAAATTGGATCACACTGATTTGTGCTCCATTTTTTTAGACACTTTGAATATGATTTTTAAACAATTGTGAAAACAGCTGCATGCTGGTCGCCATTAAAACCAACATCTACCAGATCTTAGCATCAGGCCCAGTGATGCTTCTCTCAGTACTCCAAGAGATAGTGTAAGTGGCAAATAGACTATGTTGTGTTGGTCCAGGGAACGCTGTCAATGTTGTCCTTTGAGTTATAAAACATCTTTGGATGATTAGAGATAACAGCCCATGTAACGTCTCCAAGTGGTTGTTAATATGAATTTTATACAGACTTTTTGCTAAACAGAACACTCCACACAGAGCTGTTGCTGTGATTAAATATTTTTCGTATGTGTTTCCATTCCAAGAATTTTTAAATACCTCTAAACAAGGGAGAGTGGGTGGAGAAATATGACGTGCAAAGAAAAAGACTTGGAAGTTGAACAATTCACAACAAATGTTCTTGAAGAGGTCAGAAATGCTGTGCTCCTCTCTGATTACTACCCAAAAGTGGCTCTCTTCTCACTGCCTGATCCCCAGGAGCATGGAAGATGCAATCTCACAGCACTATTTTTCAGATACTGTTGGTATTGCTTGAGAAGGGGACATGCAAGCTGCACTCCTCCCTTTAACCAGCTCAGTGTGTTCTTTGTAGCCTGATGCAGCTGGTGTGAAGTCCTATGGTGGTGGTGAAGGAGCCCCACAGACTAGTGTTTCCATAGATGCTCACTCCTGCATTGTGACCTTGTGCTTTTCCAGTGGTGCAGCTGTGCTGCACTGCAATAAAGTTTCCAAGTAATTTGTGTTTCTGTCTATTGCTTTCATCATGGAAGTGGACAGCAAAAACCCTGGTGGATTTTTTTTTTCCTGTAATTGTCTCTAACTGTGGCCACCACTGCATAAAGCTTAAACAAACTCAGTGGCTTTTGCTCCTTTCAAGCAACTTTCTTGCTGCAGCCCAGAAAAAGCCATCTGAAAAGGAAACTGCTTGCAGAGTAGGGAGAGGAGCTGCCTGGCCTCACAGCCCCACTGCCAAGAGCTTCTAAAAACCAGCAGAGCTCACGTGGGCTCTCATTCAGGAGAAACCATTACAGACAGTGGCTTCTCAACATCCGTTGTAAAGCCTGGCTGAAATCAGCTGCAGTGCACTTGCAGACTAGTAGAACAAGCCTAAGCTGAAACGGAGAGCATAGTAGTCATGCTGAGTACCATTTGGAGGCTCTTGAGACAAGAGTTGAGATGCTCTGCTTGTGCCAGACAGCTGTGTTGCAGGCTACCAGGACCTTCCCCACAGATGTTACCCACCATGGGGGTGCTGCAGCTGTTGGGGATCTGTGCCATCACTGGCTTCCCAAATCCAATTCTCTTTCAGGCAGGTGACAAGGAGGGCCCAGGGGGCTGCCCAGAAAAACTTTGCATTGCAGCCCAATGCACACACAGATCAGGAGGAGGGTGGGCATTCCTTGCAATGAGCAGGAAAGTTTGGCCATATGTTCAGCATTTTGTGAGTTTTATAAATGCAAGGTTTTGAGCACCACAGTGAGCACTGCAATATGGGTCATCTTTGCATTGGCTGTAGCACAGCAGCATTTGGGAAAAAAGCCCTCACAGGCTGTCAAGGTCTGATTGGAGAAAACCCCAGTGCCTGACCCTGTTTCAGTCTGTGATCCCAAGAGTGAAACTAAGACACAAATCAGGTCAAGTACTGTAATCAGATGCTTATTACAAATTACAAAAAGACAGTTATTATAAAAAAAAGGAAAAATATTGTAATAAAGGGGAAAGTGATAAGACAGTTTGGGAAAAAAGTAGAAAATGAAGCAAGTGTTCGGGGTGCAGAGAGAGAGATAGTCATCACTGTGGATCCAGTGGTGTCTCAGGGATGTGTTGTCATCGTTGCTGGTGGTGGGAGTTCTTCAGGGTTTGTAGCAAGTGTTGGAGCAGAGTGTCCCTTAAGAGTCCATCAGAGGTAGGTGTCCTTGTGGAGTAGTCCTTCTGGAGCCCCCTTGAAGGTACCCCATGTAGTGTGTTTCATGAAGTTGCCCTCATGGCCATGTCTCATGGAGGGTGCCCCTCAGGGTCCGTAGTAGTCATTGATGGAGAGTGTCCTCATGGAGGTGTCCTAGAGTCATCCTCATAGCAAAGGTGATGCCTCTTGGTGATTACCTTATTCCCTTTTATTATGAGTTGGGGGGGGAGTATCTCTATTCTTCATGTCACATATTACATGTTCCTGGTGGACCAGTTTCCCTGGTCTTGCAGCCAGCTCTTCAACTGCAGGTGTCTGCACACACACAGGTGACTGCAGCAATTCCTCACACCGGTCCTCATGGCAACAGACAGAAGTGTCTTAGCTCTTTTCCACACATACCTCAAGCAATGGATATTAGACTCTTAACTCCTCCCACCCATCTCTAAGACAAAAGATAGGTGGAATTCCATCTCACCTTTTCAGACCAGTCTTTGAGACAACGGATAGTGGAGTCTGATTTCAGATCAGCCTCTCACACTGGCTAGAGTCCTTAATAAGGAACATCCAAAAAAACATAAGGAAGCAGAGATTCTTGCTTCCCTAATGGCAATGTGGCTTGTAGGCAGGGATGGCTGCAACAGATAAGAATAAAACATTACTGCTGTAGTCACTATCATTGTGTTAACAAACTAAACACTCTTGACTGTTCAGGATAGGCCTTTCTGTTGCTACTGCAAAAGCCATCATATTTTAAAAGAAAATACTCAAGACAATTTCAGTCTTCAAGGCCTGACAGTAAACAAGTAAATCACCCTTATATATGTAGTGATTAGTCCAGCCAAAATGAGAATGAAAAAAAACAGGGACTGAAGTTTTACTCCAGGGCATCTTCTTTATCATTCTGCACAATAAATCTTGAAAAAGAAGAAAAGTTAAAAACGCCATAACCCAAACTTCAAACAGGAAATAAACACCAGCTTAAAGTATCTGCCTGAGCACTGAAAGGCAAAAAATCATTTATTTGGGAATACAAAAATTATTTTAATGATGAAAAATACTTTTGAAGCCTTCTAGACAAGTTTCATTTATGCATAAGAACAATTTTATGGGTTTGTTTTGTTTTGTTTTTTTAAACAGGATATTTGTCCAATTGATAATTAGAAAGAATCGCTGCAACAAAGTATCAGCTCTGCTGCTTAAAAATCAGTATTTCTTAGCAACATGACTCAAGTCTCCTGGAAATTCAAGATAAGATTCCTTTGAATACAAAATTAATGTTCATATGGCAGCACTTCATAATATATTGATCTAAAAATTATTGAAGCTACTCATAGGAAAAAGTAATTCTCCCATTCCCACACTAATGTTTTTATATTTTGAATAAAGGAAATCACTGATGAGAAAGAAAAGAAGCAATATGAGAGGAAACCCCCCACTTCTGTGTTTTTTATGGAAAAAAAAAAGAGCCAGTGGGTGAAATCTCTGCTACTCTAGATTAGCTAGAAGGAATGGCTGAGGGACAGCTGAAAGGCCCTAAGAGACCAACAGCAAACACTACGTCATAGAGCAATCACTTATGTATTATACTGGCTTTTCCCCACTGGCATTTGCTTTTTTTAGATGGTCTTTACAGGTTGATATCATAGTGTTTGGTATGCTGTGAAAACAGACAGCAAATGGGAAACTATTGATCCGGTTAAACATTAGGGATTTATAGGCAGTTAATTAATTGGATTGATCAGTTTGGGGCAGCAATTTGGAAAGTAGCTAGACTTTAGAGATGCAATGAAAAAGATAAAAACGAATGCAACTTCCTCCCCATCTTCTGCAAAACAGCTACCTCTTTTCACTTAGCAGCTTCCTTCATCTTGCTAAAATTTCCTATTGATTCGCACATTTTGTGAAAAGCATTTATTAGATGATAACATTTTCCATGTCCATTTTGTGAGTGAAAATACAGATTGCCAGAAATTCACAGCAAAATCCACACAAATGGATGAGAGTGAAAAATCGCACATGAAGAGTTGCTCACAGGGTGTCTCTCACCTCTTTTCATAGGTGGCAGCATGCTATCATCAATGGCTAACGTCATTTAAACAATTAGCACAGGATTATCTTCTGAATACTGTGTTTTGCATGGGAGAAACATCCCAGTGATCAGCAGTATGCAGTTAAGGGTGCACGTATGTGACAAATGGAGAAGGGAAAGCAGTATTCCTCCCCACACATACCTCCAGCTATGCAAAACAATGCAAGCCATCATCTTTAGCCCACAGCACAGTTATTACAGTACTCAAACTCTCCTCTGATGAAAATCAGTACCAAAAGAATAAATCCAAGGAAACACACAGCTTTTATATGATGCTAGATATTTTGGCTATTAATAATACCAATATTACACCTTCAGCAATGCAAAATACTACTGAAGGGCAGCTAAAACAGGCCAGGTTTGACTCAGTATGGCTACAAGTGCTACAGCTAGCCAAGGCAGCCCTACTGCAACCCGTCACTCCAGAATTGTGCTCCTTAAACTATCTAGCCAAGATCTGTGTTTTCAGCGATTTTGTTGTCAGTAAATTAAAAACAATAGACAGCTAATATACTTGTGGCAATTTGAATGCTATTTCACACTAATTAGCCAGGTCAGCCTTGCTGCAACACTGGAATTAATTGTGGGAAAGCAGTATTATCAGTTCACTGCTAGGTAGCACTGACAGGGCTGTTCAGCAGCTAATCCGTCATTCAGAGACAGAAGCAGTGTTTTGAAAGAAGATACAATGTTTCGGGGATTGCCTTTTATCTGTGACCCACTGAGGGAGCCTGTATCAATGTTTTATTGATGAAGATGCTAAGAAAACAGACAACGTTTTCAGACATGCCTGGACTTGAGAGCCCTAATCATCTCCACCATGGTCCATTTCCCAAAGGATAGAGAGCATGAAATTCCAAATGAGGATCAGCAGCTGTCTTTGCTGGTCTGGCTAACATCATGCCCATGGGCTCACAGGCATTGGCTACACTGTGTGCCATAAAGCAGAGCACCCTATCTCCAGCACCACCAAATGTGGTATTGAAGGAGAGCAACAGCATGACATTGCTGTGAGGCAAAGTTTGTTAGCAAAAGGCTTAACATTACAGCAGCAGAACCATGCCCTCCCCCTGCCCCCCTAGCACTGTTGTGTTTTTCTCAGTGGTATCAATAGCCTGTACATCCTCAAGGGAGCCCACAGCATCCCTCCAAGTTCTACTGTGGTTTTCTGAATAGCTTTTTCCCAGACCTCACTGTAAAGTTATACTCTCATTTTATTTTTTTATAAATGCTGCTCAGAAAGCCTTGTGACAACCTGCTTAGTGAAGAAAAAAAGGAGCATTTGCTCTGACTATAGTACAAAATACATACAAATGTACCTCTTAGCTATAAAGGATTTAATCTTCTTTCCAAAAGTAACTGCTAAAATTTTCTCTCTAGAAGATAAATACAGCTGATTAAGAGTGGTTATTGTTCTGTATTAAAAAAATTTTTCCTAGTCTAGACCAAAGTTACTAAAATACTGTAAAAGAAACCAGTGTTTGCTGCCAGCAGTAAGAACTGCATTTGTCATACAAAAATAGACAATAGACAGATGTGTGAAATTGTCGCATACTGATCCATGGCCAACACTTCATTATTACCCAATTTTTGGGACATTTTCCTCAACTGAAGACATCAAATTAGGTAAGACACATTCATTTGATTAGTCTGCCTAGCCATTTTCTGACTCTTGATACTCTCCACAGTTCACTGTAACAGTAGGCACATTTTAAGTATCAGTGACATTTTTATTCCATTGATCACATCGTACGAAGAATAGCTTAGCTGTAGCTTTTTAATCTAACTAAAGAAAAGACAGTAAGTCAGTAGAAAGAGCCCAGCCTAACTGACTGCTGGTTTAGGTCCATGACTGCTAAATGTAAAAGGCTAAATATAAATAAATATAATCAATAAATAAATATAAATAAATTCCTAGTTAGGCAGTGTGCAGTTGTTTTGCTTTCCCTATGCTCCCGCTGAAGATAACATACGGCCATATAGGAAACTCAACCAATGCAGTGTGCAAAGCGTCAACATCTTTTCTCATCACCACAATATTTAGAAGAAAACAAAACTAATTCTTTCAAATGCAAGATTCTGGTGGATCTGACCTTTTTTTTTTTTTTTTTTTCCCCTCCTCAAATAAGAAGAAACAGCTTTATAACCCCTGAAAAAAAACCAGCCAGTTATTTCCAGCATGGTGCTATCATGTATCGTTGCTATAGCGACTTAACAGTTGTCTAAACTCAATCAGTTCTCCCTATTATTTTGGTATTTTGCTTAAGAAATCACCACTTAAAAAAGAAAGCTCCCTTCCTCCCCTTCCCACACATCATTTAAGAGTACTCAATGGGCTTATTACTGTATTGGTCACTGTGAGGTGAGCTTGTCTTGAAGCAAAGCCTCTTCTGGAGGAAATTCCCAATAATGGGGCTAATAAACTGTGGAGACATGTGACATAGTGTTCTGCTTTTACCTTTCTCTATGTTACCTGATACATTTTTTCATCCTTACACACTGTGTTTGCTGAGACTACTTCATTATCTGTCCTTTTTTCAACTACATGCTTTCCTTTTCTGGCATTCTTCAGGTAAGTAGAACTCCATTTTCAGAAACAGACATTTAGCCACAATGGAATCATTTTGCAGCTCCACAGTGACATGTGTAATGCTCAACATCACTAAAAGTAGGAGGTTTTCAGAGTCACTAAAGATAAATTCTACTTCCCAAATAAGGCAAGTATTAAGGCTTTGTAAGGCAGTTTGAGAAAAAAAAATCTGATTAAAGTAGATGTGAGATCACTTTAATCCCATAAATATCTAAAATGGCCATCAAAACAGAGCAAAATGAGTATAGTTAACAGGGGATCAAAGAAAATTCAGTACAAGAAGGGCATGGAGTTGGAGTGACTCCAAAGGAGGACCACAAAGATGACTAGAGGGCTGGAGCACCAGCTTTCAGCCCAGTCCACCCCTGTATTGGTAGCGGTGGACATAAGTCCCATGTTTACCAGAGGCCTTGACCCGGAGCTGGGGAAAAGGAGTTATCCCACTTCCTTATCCTGCTGTTAGAAAGGAAATTCTATTGAAATAGATGATCTATTGAGCCAGAGAGTAAACACTTGTACTGTGTCTGCAGCATCTTAATAAGCTCAGAGGTCCCTTTCAGTTTTCTACTCTTCTTTCTCATCTTTGCTATTCATTCATCATAAAACCAGACAAGCCCATATTTTAATGACAACTTGAGAGATCTCTTCCTCTCTTTCCAGCTGAGGATATTGGATTCAACTCAAGGTACTGTTTCAAAATGTTTTCGCTCTTTAGAAAGCTTACCGAGTTCTTAATGCATCCTCATGAGTACTAAAAGTAAGTGTATGTATTTTATGCAGCATCTGAAAATTAAGCTAGCCCTGACAACCAGCTCCTAAATTCAAGTTGTTGCAATAACAGAATAGGGTATATTTGTATTTTTAGGAATGCTTTTCCTATCGATGTGGCAGCACACAAAGCTCATATGTAACCGAAGTATATATGGTTTGCAGTGGTGACATGTCTGAGGCCATTATTTTGCCATACTGTTTCAATTCCACTTTTATTTTTATTCTGAAGGTACTTAGTTAAGTTGATGGTAAAGCAAACAAAGGACTCTGCTTACAGGTAGAGAGACAATTGTAAGGTATTTCAGCATGGAAAAACGCAACAACAACAACAAAACAAACCAACCCCAAACCATGAGTTTTTCAGGGTTTTACAAAGGACTGTCTGCTACAAATCTGCAAGGCAAATCTGAGACCATCGCAGAACATGTTAGCATTATTTGCATTCATTTATTTGAACTAAACCCTCACTGACTGATGCCAGGCAGAAGAGATTTATTTTATGCACCAAAGGATCTTCCATTTGGAGTTTACAATGAGCAGATGGGCATGAATGAGAGTAATGATCCTTTTCCTCCAGTATACTTCAATAAGACACCAGAAGATATTGCCTGGTGTCAGAACAGAATGGAGTTAATGCCATCTATGGATATTACTTACTTCATTTTCTATGCTCAAAATGCTTAGGAAGTTCAGCAATTTTTCAGGTTACCAAAACACACATTTGGGATACTGGTCTTTGTCATGGAATGAGGTGTGTTTTAAGACTGAGACACTAATGGCAACAAAAACTTTACTTGGTAAGTACCATAGCACACTGCCATGAAACCCCGATGAGCTCTTGAAAATATCAGGAATATTTCAGCTGTTTCATTGACTTTTCAAAGCAATTTTACAAAGGTTAATGCACATCAATAATTTATTCACAAGCCCTCTGAAGGTGCTGGGTTTTGAAGCATGTAATTGAGGGAGGACCGTGACAGTTCATGTTTCATGGACTGGCTCAGCTAGATGAGATAAACATACCTGAGAGGCCATAGGTTCTCTTTGGACAAAATTGTCCCAAAAGAGTCAGGCACCTTGCTACCAGCTCACAATATCAGACAAATTCCTTTACATTGCATTATCACTGCTGATTTGAGTCCTTTTGGGTATAAACTACTTTGAATGGGCTGATACATGCAAAGAAAAACAAACTACCAAGACAAGCTGTTTTGGCAGAAAATGAGCTGCACAATAGAAGCGCAGGAGCACAGATGAGACAGACAGGAAGCCAACACCTGATCTAAGCACCTATGGGAACACTTGAAGGACACAGCAAGGAGCTACAGGAAACTTTCACAAATTTTTCACCAAAACCAAACCAAGTTTCTCATCCTTTTCTATGTTCTTTTCTACCCTTAATTCACCTTTTTATTTTGCTGTTCTTGGGTCCACATCCTCATTTAAGAGAAAAATAAATTCTGCCCACCATTTATGCATGCCAAGAATCTGCACAGCACTAATTTAAGTAAAAGAATATTTTTTTGTCCAAAAAGAAGAAAATTTGCAGAAATTACTTTGGATTTGGTACAAAAGGGAACCAATCAGGCTTCAGGCACTGCCTTCAACCCTGTAGTTCTGAAGACACCTGCTCTAGCTGGTGCTGGAGGTGAAGTTTCTCAGACTTTAAATTGCTTCTGTACATGCGAAAGAATACTCATGATACTGAAGCAGCTCTGTGCTCAGCCATACCTAAATCTAATTAAGGCTCAACATTTCTATGCCCATATCTCTGACAGTTTAATCCAACAAAAAATATTCATATTGGTACTGCTGTATACTAACAGGATCATTCTTCTTGCCATCAAGCACATTTCAAAGAAAGTTTAAAAAATTGTGATTAAAAGAGAACCATGATAATAAAATAGCCCAGAATTTGCATGCCTCAGATTCAATTTCCCCCTTTAGGAAGAGAGTTTGAATTCTGTCCTCCTGCTCTCAGTTTGAACCTACTCACTCTAAACCTACCAGCCTGCTCTGAGACTGTGAAATTAGGGAACCATGTGGAAAATGATTTTGTAACTCGGTGATACAGACAGGGCAGAAATAAGCATACCATACTTACAGTGTACTATAAACATACTATCCTGGTTTCAGCTGGGATAGAGTTAATTTTCTTTTATAGTAGACCCATGGCTGAAGCTTTCTTCTGTGTTTGCTAAAATCTGGATTTTGCCTTTTTTTTTTCTTCTTTTTTTGGTATTTTTAGTTTCTCCACCTTATTTCATGGCAATTTACTTTACAATTGAATCCAATTGCTAACATTTTTTACGTGAGGATAGCTAATGCCTTCTGACTGCACTTTACGAAAAAGGACCACTTCCACTAACTTTTTTGAGAGGAAAAGGGTGCAAAGGAAAGATGAGCTGCAGGTCATCAGAAGGGCTTTTCAGGCTGGTACTCCAAGTCAGCAGAGAGGTTTGTCTTGGAGTATGAGCCAGACCCACTACTCTTCTGCAAACCTGTAATTATGATAAGGGAGTGTATTCACCTTAGACTTTATTTTCAGCACACTCTCAGATCCTTGCTCATCCCATTTTCTCAGCTCATGTGTTTGGGCACTCAAGTTCAGCCACACTTGCTGCTGGTCCCATTCCTGGTTCAGCAGCCCAAACTTCACCTTCGTTGGTTCTAGCCCTTCATTTTGTACAGCAAGCTGAGTAGTTTGCTTGAAAAATGCAAAGAAACCTTGGAAGCAAGAAACAAAATGTCAAAAATATTCCCTTGACCTACAAAGCAGCTCCTGGAAGAGCACTGAAAATCAAAACTTACGCGATGCAGCATTTAAAACAAGCCATGTGCACTTTCCAAAGGGGGTGAGGACTTTCCGTGTACAGAGGCATATCATTATCTGCCTTGCTCCAGCTTAGTCCAATTTCTCAACAGGAAAGGCTTCTACTGGCCCCCACAAGGCCACTTTGCCCAGATGAACACCTACGCAAGCTCTGTCATTTCAGTACAGCTCTGCAAATTGTGTTTTTTGCACTAATAAGAAGGAATCCTTTCCTCAGGTCAACATATCAGCAACACTTAGTTTCCTTTAAAACAATAATACACTTAAAAGGAACGTACCACCTAAAAAGAGCCTCTTTGTAAACCTTAGATCCATATGTAACAAGGAGATAAGTTGCTATTTCTAAAGATCCTTCTGAATACCTTGATGAAGTAGGCATTGATGGATGGCAGGGACAAGTATTTCTACCCTCTACATTTTTACCTGAAGTCAACAGCTTATACGTGAAAGTCCCCACAGGACAAATACATTTCCTGTTTTCAGCAGCACACAGGAATGGCAAATTTGCATTACCTACAATCATCTCTCCCCTGCTTGATTGCCAGGTTTAATCTTGAAATTGAAATGTCCAGCCAAATTTCAAAAACTCAGATTTTATTTCATAGTGTGGCGGAGGTTTTTGATTTTAAAATAATTTGCCTGCAATGTTGTGACTCAGAAGAAGTGTGAATAACAGAAGGAAACTTATTAAAGACAGTTTGTTGGAGAGAGTAGGGAAAATGTATTCACTCACAGGAGCAGGTCCAGTGTTTGATTTTATTAGCAGAGATCCAGAAGCTTGCTTCCCACTCTGCTCCAGCTCATGCACTAATCACTGTTGTGAGGAGCCCTTCAAGGCAAGGCCAGAAAAGCCTGAAAATTGGTTCATTTTATCTCAAATAACATAAGAGTAGTCCCAAATTCATGTTTAGTTTAAGTTACAGCTTAAAGAAATCCATTCACCTCCAAGTATTCTGGAAGGTAGAACTTCTCCAGCTTTTATCAAAGTAGCCCACTACTGGGCTTGGTATCCGAAAAGCACTTTGCCTTTAGCTACTTAGCAACACTTCTTAGTCATTGCCTAGTCTGAAGTACCTTAGCAGAGCCTTACAGTGCCTTACATCTGCTTTGAATGCTTTATTCAGAGGTGCCCAAATCTTGGGCAAGCTAACCACGTGGGTCCCTACTTTGAGCCTTTGCCTCTAGAATCCACTAATCAGTTTTTTCCTACTGCCACAAGGTCAGTTGTACTTATATTTGCACACCCTGAGAACATAACTAAAGCAAGACATGAAAAAAGTGCAGCTGAAGCAGGAAAAGACAGTGCCTCTTTTCACTCAGCACCCAAGTAAGTGAAGCCACTAAAGTCCTGATCACAGAAGTCATTTTTCTTGACAAATTAAAGTTCACATCACTGACTTTTCAGACCACCACCACTGCCACAAGGCAGATTTGTGCAACTCTTGCTGTGGGGCAGGAAGTTACCTCCAGATATTTCCACTAACCTGGTCTCATTCTGGGGAGATACAGGTATGTCCTGTGACCCTGTAACATACACAGTGCCCTACTACACAACAGCACAGGATACACAAAGAGAAAAGCTTCTAAGTCCACGTAAGGCTTCTGCGCTGAAGAAGATATAGCGAGTGACACATCACACAGGGCTAGGGCTAGAAAATGGTGAGTTTTTTTTTTTTTTTTTTTAGCATCTGAGACAGCCTAATTATAGCAGAAGAAAAGGTGGTGGAGTGGATGTTTGGCGTTGCTCAAGGGGGAGCCCAGGTGACAGGCACTTGTAGTTTTGTAGTTGTAAGAAAGTCAAAGCCTGGGAGCTGCTGTGCAAGCATGAGGTGATGGGTGACAGATGCTAAAAAGGAGGGGGATAGAGGGAGGCTGGACCAAGGACGGAGGTTTAAAAAAATAAATTAAAAAAAAACAACAGTTGTTAGTGATTCAGGTGAATTATGAAGTACTTCTTCACAGGGTCTTACCATTTCTCCCATTGAAGCATTCCTCACATATGACACGTTTGGTATTTACTGAATAAGAGAAAGCATGCTTTGAGATCTCGATAGATCACTACAGAGATTCCATCTGCTAGTACAAAGACAGTTAAACATACGTGCAAAAGGACAAACAACTGGGTAGGAGATACTGAGTAGGCAGGAGGTAGAAAGACAGATTTATTTGGACAAAAGAAAGACCTGAGCCAGAGATGTGTGTACTGGGATTATGTCCTGATCTACCAGGCTATTCAGTAAAGAGAGGCGATTATTCCTTCTTCAGTGACATTTTGTGAGGAACAGGCCAGTTATGCTGTTCAGGGAAAGGCCCCAGCTAACAAGTGCACAAAGAGTGAACAGCCCAGCACCTGGAATTGGGTGATGAATTTATACCCAAATTAATTTCAGAGACACTCAGTCTTACAAGAGTATCTTATGCTATATAGCATAAAATGATCAAATGAATGGAACAGCTCAGTGTATTATCAGAAGAGGCAATAACCTTATAGAAATTACCTCAAAAAGTTTAGAGTTCTTGAAGAAAAGACTGTCTTATTATTTTTACAGATTACTTAAGTTTTTATTCAACATTTATAATACAACGTGTTTGAAAAGAACAACTTCTTAATGAAACAATTTACTCTGGCTTTCCTATATAGACATGTCACACGGAATGTAGTTTTTTCCTAACACAGGAAAGTTGAACATCTAAACCCAGCTACAGAAGAAAAACATTTAAAATGGAAGGCTACAGGCTCTTTAGAAAGACAAGCCCAGTAGGCAGGGAGGGGGAATTGCTATTTATGTTAGGGATAGGCTGGACAAAGTATGGAGCACTGTCTGGGGACAGGTGAGCAGTCAATAGAGAGCTGGTGTGTCAGGGTTAAAAGGAGAACAGAGATGGGAGACGTTATTGTGGGAATCTGTTCTAAACTGACTGACCAAGAGGACTTGGTGGATGAAGCCCTCTATAGACAGATAGGAACAGCCTCACACTCACAGGCCCTTGTTCTCATGGGGGACTTCAACCATGGTGATATCTGTTGGAGGGATGGTATTGCCTGGAATAAGCAACCCAGGAAGTTCCTCGACTGCATGGAAGACAGCTTCCTTCTGCAAGTAATAGAGGAGCCCACAAGGAGAGGTGCCATGCTTGACCTAGTGTTTGCCAACACTAGCCAGCACTAGGGAAGGGCTGCTTGGAAATGTGATGCTCCAGGGCAGCCTTGATTGCAGCAATCATGAGATGGTCGAATTCAAGATCCTCAGAACAGTGAGAAGAGCACACAGCAACCTCACTGCCCTGGACTTCAAGAGAGCAGACTTTGTCCCCTTCAGGAGCCTGCTCAGTAAGGTTCCATGAGATACAGCCCAAAAGGGCAGGGGGGACAAAACTGTTGGTTGATATTCAAGGATCACCTGCTGCAAGCTCAGGAGCGATACATCCCAACTAGAAGGAAGTGCAGCAGGAGGGCCAGGAGACCCCTCTGGATGGATAAGGAGCTGCTGAGGAAAATTCAAAGGAAAAAGGAGGCTTATAAAAGGTGGAAGCAAGGACAGGAGGACTGCGAAGAATACAGGGATGCTGTCCGGGTTAGGAAGGCTAAAGCCCACTTAGAATTAAACTTGGCTAGAGATGTTAAAGATAACAGGAAGAGATTCTATAGGCACGTTGCAAATAAAAGACAGACTAAGGACAACGTGGGCCCCCTCCAGAAGCTATTGGGAGAACTAGCTACCCTGGATTTGGAGAAGGCTGAGGTCCTTAAATGACTCAGTCTTCACCGACAACTCCTCTGATCACAATACCCAAGTCTTGGAAGGCACACACAGGGATTGTGAGAATGAAGACCTTGGGCTCACTGTAGGAGAGGATCGGGTTCAAGACCATATTAAGAACCCAAAAGTATACAAGTCCACGGGACCTGATGAAATCCATCTGTGGGTCCTGAAGGAGCTGGAAAATAAAGACGCTAAGCCACTGTCCATCATATTTGAAAATCATGGCAGTCAGGTAAAGTTCCCGACGACTGGAAAAAGGGAAATATAACCCCCATTCTCAAAAAGGGGAAAACTGAAGATCCAGGGAACTACAGAGCAGTCAGCCTCACCTCTGTGCCTGGCAAAATCTTGGAGCAGATTCTCCTGGAAGGCAT
>JANRGW010040211.1:31142-43313 GCA_024733675.1 Psilopsiagon aymara | reverse complement strand
GGTGTTGGTCGATGGAAAAATGAACATGAGCCGGCTTCAGTGTGCTCTTGCAGCCCAGAAAGCCAACCGTATCCTGGCCTGCATCAAAAGGAGTGTGACCAGCAGATCAAGGGAGGTGATCCTGCCCCTCTACTCTGCTCTCCTGAGACCTCACTTGGAGTATTGTGTGCAGTTCTGGGGTCCTCAACATCAAAAGGACAAGGAACTGTTGGAACAAGTCCAGAGGATGGCCACTAGGATGATCAGGGGACTGGAGCACCTTACGCATGAAGATAGGATGAGAAAGTTGGGGCTGTTCAGCCTGGAGAAGAGAAGGCTGCATGGAGACCTCATGACAGCCTTTCAGTATCTGAAGGGGTCCTATAGGGATGCTGGGGAGGGATTTTTCATTAGGGACTGTAGTGAGAGGACAAGTGGTAACAGGTTAAAACTTAGCAGGGGAAGTTAAGATTGGATATGAGGAAGAAATTCTTTAGTATAAGGGTGATGAGGCAATGGAATGGGCTGCCCAGGGGAGTTGTGAATGCTCCATTGCTGGCGGTGTTCAAGACCAAGTTGGACATAGCCTTGGGTGTCATAGTTTAGTCGAAGGTGTCCCTGTCCATGCCAAGGGGGTTGGAACTATGTGATCTTAAGGTCCTTTCCAACCCTAACTATTCTATGAGTCTATGATTTCTTCTAATGAAATTCAACTGATTATTTTGCTGTCTAAACATAAATACAACTTTTATTCTTATTTATTTGAATTATTGGTCTTAATTAAAAAAATAAAAAGAATCAGGAATATGGTTTTTAAAGCATGTTTCCACCCAAATTACATTTCTCCCAGCTCTGTAATCACAAACTTGGAGGTTTCAATTGTACAACTGAACTCCACAGCTGCATTAGTGGTTTAGTAGAAAGCAGGGAACACAATTAGTCAGTACATGAATTGTATTTGGTGACTTGACAGATGTTTCACTCTGTTGTGGTTTAAACCCAGCCAGTAACTCAGCACCCTCCAGCCACTCACCCACTCACACTTTACCTGCCCCTAGGCAGGATAGGGAGAAGAATCAAAAGAATGCAAAATGAGATAAGAACAATTTAATAGCTGAAGTACAATAATACTACTAATAATAATTATAAGGAAAACAACAAGGGGAGAGAATAAAACCAAAATGGAAAAGGAAAAAAAACCAATAAACATAAGTGATGCACAATACAATTGCTCAGCACCTGCTGTCTGATACCCAGCTCAACCCGAGCAGTGATCTGGGCCTTCTGGTTGTCTCCCCTGAGTTTATATACTGGGCATGACATGCTGTGGTATGGAATTTGCCTTTGGCTAGTTTGAGTCAGGTGTCCTGTCTCTGCTTCCTCTCATCTCCCTGTGCCCCATCTCACTGGCAGAGCATTAGAGAATAAAAAGTTCTTGATCAGGGTAACGCAACTTAGCAATAACTAAAATATGGGCGTATTATCAGCATCATTCTCAGAATAAAGCCAAAACACAGCACTGCACAAGCTGCTAGGAAGAAAATTAACTTTATCCCAGCCAAAACCGGACATGCTAACAGCTGGATAGGAAATACTTGTAAAAATTGAGTATATACTAAAGCAATTCATTCTGCTTCTGAGAAGCAAGCATAGGGTTCAGAACTGAAATAAATAGCCAGACACAGACAAGTATTTTAGCAAGATAACCCAAAGAAGCAACAAAATTAACCAACATTCCGACACAAAAAAATGTCAGATAACATGTTCTGGAAGAAAGGAAAAATAGGACTGATTTACTCCCAATTTAATCTAATTTCAAAGACTACAAACCTGATTTAGGTTCTCTGTACCACATTTGTCAAACACAAAAAAGATAAGAGTACATGCCACATCTTAGCCAACTAAACTACAAAAACTTTCTGTAAATCCCTGATTACATGGGAATCCTTTTTTGCCTCCAAGCTACATGCAAAAGAAAAGCAAAATTAACCCAGGGTTGCCAGATGTGTCATCTTCAACTCATTCGACAGCAGGTATTACTGGGAGCAGTCGATTACATAATTTTCTTGCTTCCTGTCTTTCAAAGCTATGTATAGCTTTCTCAGGTCCTCCGAATGTAAGAAACGTCACATCAAATGAAATAACTGGGATAATGCCAAGACAATTTCAGCTTGTGAAACAGATCTGCAAGGTACAGCTGGGGAAAAGCTCTAAGCTGAGCAAAAAGACTGCTGAATTAATGCAGGTACAAAGTATTTTACATAAGCTGTTGTGTTAGGAGCAGCTGCCTTGGAAAAGCAAAGCAAAGTTTTCTAGAAACTGCAGTTACTGTGTAGAACAAGACCTTCATGGTTTGTACTGGGCAAGAGGAAACAGGCAGAACCAAGCTGCACTTTTTTCTGCCTCCTTATGGCTTTGAGTGCCTTATTACAAGCCTTATGATTAAAAAGCAGTAACATCCAGAGAAGAGAAATTCGTAATGTCAGTATGGCTACATGTCAAATCAGTAGTGGCAGTCCATAATTCAATTGCTTAAATGTGAATGTCCTTGTAAAGCTTTGGTTTTGGAGAGTGAGGCCTGAAATTAAATCACAGTCACAGAGTGGTTTGGGTCAGAAGGGGCCTTCATATATGACCTAGTTCAACCCCCTTGTGACAGGCAGGGACATATTTCACTCAATCAGGTTGATCAAAGCTCTATCCAGCATGACCTTGAACACTGCTGATGATGGGACATCCACAACTTCTGTCAACAACCTGTTCCAGGGTCATGCTACCATCAAAGAATTTCTTCCTTATATCCAATCTAAATCCACCTTCTTTCATCGTAAAATCATTGCTTCTTTTTCTGTCGCTATAGGCCTTGGTAAAAAGTCTTTCTCCATGTATTTAGACAAGCACTCTGTAGACCTCAAGTATGAGGCAAAGATGCACTGTGCCATACAGCAGCTAAATTCCTTCCATAAGAGATTCTGAGAATGCTTAATAAACATACAATGAGTTTCATAACATCCTAGGAGATGCACATGACATTTTAGGGAAGGATGAGTTGAAGCACAGAAAGACTGATTTGCCATAGACTGACTTTGCATCAAGCATCTATCAGACATTTTGGAATGCACAGATTACTTCAGCTTCTCAAGGGAAGTCAGAGCTCCAGTGACTTCTACACAGTTATATCTACAGGCACAAGCTGAGGATCAGACCAAAACAATGAGGTTATTTCTGTAGAAATGAGAGAAACCAACATAGGTTTGGTCCTGGCAAAATTTAAATCTGAGCACCTAGCTCATATTGTGACGTCTAAAAGAGTGGCTCCATGCAAACCCCGAAATGTTTCTGCAGAAGCAAGATTTGGAGTTCAAAAAATAAAATAAAATAAAAAAAAAAAAAATCTAGTTTTCAGACTACAGAAAAAATCTTCCAGACTTTTTCTGGTGTTCATACCATTATTACTGCAGAGATCTGAATTCAATGCTACACAAGTATGTACAAGCAGCTAAGTGTACAAGTCATTCAACAGCAGTTCAAATTTGACAGTATTGCTGTACTTAGAAAGTGATAGAATGAATCAGTTTCTTTTAGAGAGTCTTAATGTAAACACACATTTTCCAAAATTAATCCAGATTCATCTTTTTATCACCTCTTTTGTTCTATACTGCTTTTGTAGAAGTGTGTGAGAAAGGGGTTTGGCACAATATCCTTTATGTTAATTTCAGATGACTCGAATAAGAAATTATGCAGCGTTAATCAAAGTTACCAGTTTCAAACAATTTTCACAGATGCTAAATGAGTGAGATTTCTGCCAAAATACATTAACATTCAGAAAGAACGCTTTGTATTGGCAGGAATTATGAACATAAAAGCTGTAGAAACCACACCTTTCTCAGGCACTATGATCAGTATTTCAAGGACAAATTAAGCCACTAAGCAAAACAAGAAATACTACCAAGGTTGTCCATTTATTTGCAGTACTGTTTCCACTGAAATGAAAGTAGTATGCATTGCCAAGGTAATCTTCTAGAGAAAACACAGACATAGTCTCCATGGAAATGATGCATATCAGAGTGTGCAAAAAAACAGGCTGAAAAATTTGTTTGTTTCATTTCAGTCTGGTTCTTCTGCTTTATTTTGTTTTGGGGGAGTCGTTCGTTGTGTTGATTGGTGGGTTTTTTGTTTGACAGGGATTTTATTTGTTTGGGTTTTTTTATTATTATTTTTTTACACAGAGGAAAGCTATGTGACTGTTAGAAATGTTGACAGTCTCTCTACTGACAACAAGATCGGGAGGACCTTAAAGCACTTTCAGTTCTAGGCCTTAAAGTAACTGAAATTTCCACACATCTTCCCTTTGCAAAATAATATAAGATTTATTACCCATTTACCTCAGACAATTTGTACACATAATTTCCTTTCTACAATTTTAGTCCATTTCCTCTTCCAAATGGCCACATGGGTATGAACTAACCGGTTCACCTCACTTTATTTTTATCTTTGTACAAATTAAAAAAAAAAAAAAAAATAAAAGTGTTTTTTTTTGAGGGGTATTTTGTTTTAAAAATGTACTGTCAAAGACTAGACCAATTTATGTAAGCTACCTATTCCTCTGGAAAAGGATGCGCTTATCTGATCCCAGCCAACAAGACTTATCTCACTTTCACCAGCATAAATCTAGCTGGACTACACTGACAGTGCTGAAGGTCAAACTATTTGCATAGCAGCTTGCATCTCAGCTGCACAAACTGAAACAGTCAGCAGCAAAACACTGATTTAATTCTGTTCATAAAGTTTAACTCTTTTTCACCTCTTACTTGGGCTTGTGACTCCCTTTTGTGCTGTATATTTATAGACAGCCTTGCTGTGTTGGAGGATAAATGCAGAAGGAAAAGCTACTGATATGATATAAGGCAAAAAACCCTAATCCTATTTATTTCTTCCTCAAGTACTGAAGAGTTGGCTCCACCTTATATTCTCTGCTTTCAGTTCATGAAAAATAGCTGTTGCATAAGGCATGAATAATGTTGTGTTATATAAATATCATGTAGTATATGAACATGAAAGTGTATATTTATGGAGTGGAAAATGCATAAAAAGGCAATTTCTTTCTTTCCCTTTAACTTAGCGGGAGTTTTCTCCAACAGTTTCCTAGCTGTACTCTTTAAAGCTTAAATATTTTCCAAGTGGATTTGGGAAAATCTGGCAGAATTCCTTCAACTTCAAACTGATGAAACTAGTCTCATTTCTCCACAGTTTCTTATGTTCTCATAGATAGGAAATAAATAAAGTCTCTTGCTATCATGCTGCTTGCTAAATTATTAGTGCTCTATGTGAAATCTAAACCAGTAATGAGACAAGGAGGCCCAGGAGATGCATACCACAGTAACAATATGCTGCATTTGAGTTTTCCTTAGCTGTTACAGCAGCGATGGTTTATTCTATGTCAAACAGGATTTGTGCTATTAAGCTGACTTCCCTGTGTTCCTTTACATGGCATTGTTAAAGTCCTTTATTTTCCAACTGGGTTTTTTTCCTTTGATGTTGCTTTATTGATGTGCATACCCCTTCTGCTTTGCTCATGCAAAAAGCTATAGGAGGAAGCCCAAAAGAAAACTACACTAATTACCGTTCTGTACTTTCACTCTCAGAAGGGACTAGCAGGCGTATAAGATTTGTGAGAGCTTTTATATCTTTCTGAACCCAGCATAAAGCATTGTCTCCTGTTTGCCTATAATTCTGTTTTGAGATTATTTAGTTTGGGGTCCCCCCCCCCCCCTTCTTTTATGCTTAGGTTTTTCCTATTTCAGAAGGGATACACATTTTGAAAAAGAAAATATTCACTTTCAGTGCTATAGTAAAGTCTGAGATCATTTAATCCAGTTGTTTACCAAGGTAAGCCAAAGTGGTTTAAGGGTGCCCCTTGCTACTTTCAGCAATCTAGACCTGTCTTCCAGAAGACTTGCCTTCATCTTCCCCTTCAAAAGTTCACATTTTACTGAGGTTCAACAATAAAGAAGCCAGCCTGCAATCACACCACCTCAAGGTATTTCCATGATTTTATTAAAATGCACCTTTCTGTAAACTCAATCATTAAGATTATTTTTCTTCTTAGCTAGACAGAAATGCTCTGGGACAAAACAGAAAGGAAGAGGCCAAACTAAAAGCTGTGGCTCAAATTAGTTACAAAACTGAAGAAAGTGAAATGCCTCAGGACCCCTTTAATGCGTGATTTTTATCTGTCTGTAGAAGTATGAATAGCAGCTATCTCCTACAGCAGCTATTTACTACAACAGCAGCCTTTCCCTGGGTCTCATGAATTTATTAGCCAACAGAATTAGCCTCTCACACAATGCATTGCCAAAACTGCAACTCTTCAGCCTCCCAATGGATACACATATGGCACCGATCAGAGCACAAATTTCCACCACCCTCACCAGAGAATGTTAGTATTTATGTAATTTATCAGCACAGACACAAATTACTCTTGCAAACAAGAAAAGCAAAAGGTGGGAAAGCCTTGAAGAGAAAATAGGATGCTTTAGGTCAATAGCAAACAACTATAATTAAGCTTTCCTTGATTTCTGCACTCTTCTTGCTTTGAAAGTCAAACCTCTCAGGGCTGCTGCTCTCCACTGCATTCACTACAGGGATGACGATGGGCCCCCTGTTCCTCAAGGTCAGCAACACTGACCAAGCCAAAATGCAGTAACGTATGAAAGCAGCCATCGGCTGCTCTCCTCCATGAGTCAAGACAGTGGGTTACTTTGCAGTGAATGGTGAGACCTGAAGTCAAAGTGGCACTGACTGGGCACCAGTTAACTCTAGAGACTCTAACCCAAGGGAGAGAGACTCTGCTGTGCAGCAATGCAAGAAGTGTCATGCTGTAAATCACAACTATGTGGCAGTTGCTGTGGTAACTACAACTTTTTAGAGATCAGTTGACAGATAAAACAGTTATACACTATCACACCCGTCCCTTGTGCATAGGTGAAGGCTGCAAAAGTATGCATTCCTCCATTTACATAAGCATTTGTTTTCCTTCCGTGAATTCTAAGAACTGAAGACAAGTCTGCAGGGAAGAAGAAGAGGAGTATGAAGCTTTCCCAATTTCTCTATACAGCTGTGAATACCAGCAGCCATTCAGGCAAAAATCTTCCATCCTTCTTTTGTGGTTTAAGCCCAGCTGGTAACTCAGTACCATGTAGCCGCTCTCTCATTCGTCCCCCTTCCTCCCCACCCTGTTCCTGGAGGGATCAGGAGAAGAATCAAAAGAATGTAACTCCCATCAGTGGAGATAAGAACAGTCCAGAAACTAAGGTGTAACACAAACCACTGCTGCTACCACCAATAATAATAATGATAAGCGAAATAACAAGGGAATAAAATACAACCGCTCACCACCCACCGACCAATACTCAGCCTGACCTGAGCAGTGATCTAGCTCTTCCAGGTAATTGCCCCCAGTTTATATACTGGGCATGATGTACTGTTGTACGGAATACCTCTTTGGTAGTTTGGGTCAGATGTCCTGTCTCTGCTTCCTCCCAGCTTCCCCTCCTCCCTGGCAGAGCATGAGGCTCAGAAATCTTTGGTCAGAGTAAATATTACTGAGCAATAACTAAACGTACTGGTGTTTTCAGCCTTGTTCCCAGGCTGAAAGTCAAAACCACAGTGCTGCACCAGCTACTAAGAAGGAGAAAGATGACTGCTACTGTACTTGTCACTGGGGTTGGTGTAGCTGCTGTGCTTGGAGCTGGAGTAGCTGCGTTGCCTGTTGCAGTCAGAGTTTGAGCAGCTGCTGTACGTGCTGTTGGGGTTGGTGTAGCTGCTGTATTTGGAGATGGTGTAGCTGTGTTGTCTGTTGCTTTGTCATCAGATCCAGAGACACCTTTGTTGCCTCATTCTCCTTTCCCTTTTTTCTCAACCGTACGAACGCATCATTCTTAACTAAAACTTCAACCAAACTGTCTTATTTGTTTGGTACATAGACAGTTATCTTTCACGAATTTACAGAAGAAAAAATGTTAGCATATTAGAGTGCTGCCAGGAAGCTTTTTTATTTCATTATTAGAAGGCAATTTGCTAAATGTATCAGTACAATTCTTTATCTATTAAAGAATCCCATATAGCATAATAAAATCTTGATGCTTGTCTGGTACAGGACACATGTGGGACCTATATTTGAGCCTGATCTCAGTTGACTAAGTGACTTACTTTGTCATGAAGAAACTGCTAACACCATTTTGTGTTCAACACGATGGAACCTCTCTCTCCTTTGAGCTTTCTTTTGGTGTGCTGGTTCTGCTCTCCTCCAAGACACTTAGAAAAGGGAGAAATGAACTGGAAACCCTGACACAACCACCCATTAGGTCATACCAGGACCCAACTTGCAAATAGGCATTTCTGTTACACTGAAGCCTAAGAGCAGTTTGACCTACAAGAGAACTCATGATGCACCACAAGCCAGCCTAACACAGCTGATGGATACACAGCTTATGGATAAACTAATTTGTATATACTATATTCCTATATGTGCCCAGGCATGCTGCATATTTATTAATGGATGAATTACCAGAGAAACCTCAAAGCTATCTGCTGCTGAAGGCCAGTTCAGTATGGTTCACTAAACCTCCAAGCATGACACAATATATAGTAGGCTCACACATAAAAACAATTTTCAACACTGAGCTTCAGATGTGTAGATTTTTAGCTTGCTGTCCTCACAGTCTTGAAAACAGAAAGCTTATCTACACTGTCATGGAACACATTTGTGTAATGCTCCTTGATATTAATCTGTATGAAGTCCAAAGGAAGGAAATGTGGGAACATGGAAGAAAACAATTCAAGCATGCACTGTACTAATCTAGAGAAATATATAATTTATAAGCTATTTTATCAAACATATAGATGTGTCTTAGCAGAGCTTAGAGTGAGACTTCGCATACATGCTTGTTTCCCACCAGAAATGTGATTTGTGACCAAAACAAATAAATGACAGAAGCCAAGATGCTTTCAGAATCAGAACTGAAAGAGGAAGGTTTGAGAGAACACTAGGCATTGTAGGTTGAAATACTGCCATAATTCATGCAGCATCTATATGCTTATGAATGAAAATTAAGGACCTAATTTATTCTGATTGATATTCAGAGAAAGGAAACAAATTTGAACCAATGCTGTTATTACAATTTCCTCATTTTAAGGGAATAAAAGAAAGCAACTGAAGCTGGGTTTAGATGATAAACAGGAAGGAGATAAATGTGCATTCCCACTGCCAGTTGTGCCAGTGGTACCTCCTTCCTGCCAGCCCACTCCAGCTGCTCACTAGCACCCAATGCTGGGGATTTATGCCTTCCTCAAATGCCTTCCATCAAAACACACAAGGACCAGTCTCACAGCTTGAACCAGCCCAGATTGTTTTGGCTGAGTTGGGAGGACTGCCCACTTGCACAACTCAGCTGGCAAAGCTGAGGGGTAGTGACACTAGTACACAGTGGGGAAAACAAAACAGCTTCCTGCCTGCAATCAAAGTGTGGTGAGACAACCACCTTCTTTTTTCATTTTCTTAAAATTTAAGTATTTCTCTAAATGAACATCTCAAAGAGTTAATCTAATGGCAAAGAACAGTTCTGAGGATTATTTCACAAGCAGAGTCGAGTCTACCTTTCCAAACGGGTAAGTATCTGTAAGTGAGTCAGCAGCTCAGGGGGCAATATCGTACTCAGAAAAGATGGTGAAGCTTCATGGACTTTGTCCATCAATAGCTACCTGCAAGGATCTTCTGCATGCATGATAGATGATCGTTCCTAGTCCACTATGGGAGGTTCTCATTGTCTTCATTTTATATGGTACACTCATCAAGGCATTTATATTATTTCCCCTATATCTGATGAGTGTTCTTTTAGTTTTCTAGGGAGAGTCTTTTAATAATCTCAACTACTGTAAAACAGCCAGATATATTAAACAGTTCAGGCTGTATGGAGTTGCAAAAAAACAAAAAAATTCCCTAGCGAAGGAGTAAACAAACATCACATAAGTCCTCTTAGCTCTTCCACTGTTCATCCCACCCAGAGGCCACAAATCAAAACATCTAAAGCATCAATAGTGCTTTATTTCAATTAAACATTATTACTGTTATGCTCTACTCATCGATTTTAATAGCAGAGAATTAAGCTGTATTATAAGGTTATTTGGGTCTCTTGCAAAACTGGGACTTCAATCTTATTCGTCTCTTGAAGGGGTAACTATGTTTACTTCCAATGTAACCACATTTGCTTTTATCAGGAGAGAATCTGGCTGATTACCTCAAATGTTATTGCCATAAAGTAATTGCACAAACATACCAGTGAGAAAAGCCTTATCCTGTTTGTAAGGCAGAGGTAATTGTGCTCTAATGAATTTGCCTGTTAATAGAAAGGGGATAGGTAAAAACCAAGAGTGTCCTCCAAAAAGGAAACAACAACAACAACAAAAAAAACAACTTCAAAGGGCACCCAGACTGTTGCCATGACACTTCTGTACAATAAATGTTTTCTATCTACACTATCTTGTACATCAGAAGAATTTCTAATACTTTTGCTCTAACAAAGCACCCTGCGTCTACAGTGGGAGATATCTCTCCTCCTCTTCTCAACTAGTGGTTCACATACAACATGCCTTAAAGCCTGATCAAAGCCTGAAAAACAGCACTTATTCACCAATGATTCCACTATTGATTCAGTGGCATTCAAGTTATTATTAGGCTCCTTCCATGAATGCATTGTCACCAGTGCCTGCTGACTTCCAGTGGTAAGTCCGCCCCTCTTACACTAAAACTGTCAATAACTCAAATGAAAAGAGTGCTTGAGACAGACTTAGATCAATGCAGCTGATGGATGATGCGCACTCCTACCTCACAGAGATTGTTAATACAAGCGATTTGAATGGTATTTCATTCTGTACTTCTGACAGCCCAGTCACTAACACTCTGGGATAATTGGGGTTGAAGGATTATAAGGACCTGCTGAGGAAAATTCAGAGGAAAACAGAGGCTTATAAAAGGTAGAAGCAAGGACAGGCAGCCTGAGAAGAATACAGGGAAATTGTCTGGGAAGGCAGGGACTGGGTTAAGAAAGCTAAGGCCCACTTAGAATTAAACTTGGATAGGGACGTTAAGGACAACAGGAAGGGATTCTATAGGTACACTGCAAATAAAAGACAGACTAGGGACAATGTGGATCCTCTCTGGAAGCACTTGGAGAACTGGCTACCCTGGATTTGGAGAAGACTGAGGTCCTTAATGACTTCCTTGCCTCAGTCTTCACCAGCAAATGCTCTGACAACAACACCAAAGTCTTGGAAGGCACACACAGGGATTGTGAGAATGAAGACCTTGGGCTCACTGTAGGAGAGGATCTGGTTTGAGACCATCTTAGGAACCTGAACATATACAAGTCCATGGGAGCTGACGAAATCCATCTGCGGGTCCTGAAGGAGCTGGCAAATGAAGTTGCTAAGCCACTGTCCACCATATTTGAAAATTCATGGCAATCAGGTGAAGTTCCCAACGACTGGAAGAAAGGAAATATAACCCCCATATTCAAGAAGGGGAACATGGATGAGCCAGGGAGCTACAGAGCAGTCAGCCTCATCTCTGTGCCTGGCAAAATCTTGGAGTGGATTCTCCTGGAAGGCATGCTAAGACACATGAAGAACAAGAAGATTGTTGGTGACAGCCAGCTTGGCTTCCCTAAGGGGAAATCCTGCCTGATTAGTTTGGTGGCCTTATACAATGGAGCTACAGAACTGATGGACAGGGGTAGAGCAGTTGATGTCATCTACCCGGACTTGTGGCAAAACGCTTGACACTGTCTCACATGACAACCTTGTCTCTAAGTTGGAGAGACATCAATTTGACAGGTGGACCACTCAAGGATAAAGAACTGGCTGGATGACTGCATGCAAAGAGTTGTGCTCAATGGCTCAATGTCCAGCTGGAGATCAGTAGCAAGTGGCGTCCCTCAAGGATCAGTACTGGGACCAATCTTGTTCAACATCTCTGTAAGTGACATGGACAGAGGGATTGAGTGTGCCCTCAACAAGTTTGCCGATGACACGAAGCTGGGTGGTTTGGTCGATACATTGGAGGGAAGGAATGCCATCCAAAGGGACCTTGACACACTTGTGAGGTGGGCTGATGCCAACCTGATGAAGTTTAAC
>JANRGW010040211.1:0-31042 GCA_024733675.1 Psilopsiagon aymara | reverse complement strand
GCCGGGAGGAAGCAGAGACAGGACACCTGATCCAAACTGACCAAAGAGGTATTCCATACCACAGCACGTCATGCCCATGATGTAAAAACTGGGGGTAGGGACCCGGAAGGGTTAGATCACTCCTCAGTCGGACTGGATATCGGTTGGTGGGTGGTGAGCAGTTGTATTCTCTTCCCTTTTTATTTCCCTTCTCTTTATTGTTATTGGTGGTAGCAGCAGTGGTTTGTGTTATACCTTAGTTACTGGACTGTTCTTATCTCAACCTGTAGGAGTTACATTCTTTCAATTCTCCTTCCCATTCCTCCGGGAGTGGGGGGAGAGGAAGGCGGGGGGAGTGAGAGAGTGACTGCGTGAGTTACAGCTGGGCTTAAACCATGACAGCTGGTCAATGGATGCTTCCTTGTCCAGCAACCACTGCCTTTCCCAAAAGTCTCCTTCCTGCAGGTTCTTGATAATGACTGCTGAATAATCCCCTCTGTTCCCTGGAAGAGGCATGAGCATTGGAAGGCATTAAGCAGGTCTTTGGTATCTTTGTAAACTTAGCTCTTTCAGTTGGCCTACAAATATAGGGAACAAAGGATTTGCAGTGCCATTTAACAGAGATGTGTACACCTTAGACTGTGTGCAAGTTATCAACAAAAGTGAGCTTTCTTTTCCTGCCTGTAAATGAAATCTAAGCATTCTTTTTTGCTTATTTTAAAATTATGTGATCAAATTTGAAAACACATTTTAAAACAACAGAGTACTTGCTACTTATTCTCATGCTGTCTTCAACTACAGACTTGCTCATTAAACAGGAATTTCAGATGTCAAAAATATTTAGATTGGGAGATAAGCATAGGCTTAGGATCACTATCTCAGCTCTTACGGTAGGAGCTTTACTTACTTTTTTTTCCAGTGGTTGCTGTAAACAAAACTTACTAATTCCAAAACAGATTTCAAAGGAATTTTGAAAGTCCAAAAATGTGACCAAGGAAATTTGTCATCAGCATTTTGAAAGGATGCTGCAGCGTTAAGAATTTCAAAAGCACCTAACTAAAGAAAGATGTTACTCAGCATGTATTTGTATTATTTTTTTGCACATCCTCCTCAGTACGCTAAACAACTACTGTGAACAGAGACTCCTTGGGTATTGCAGTAGAAGCAAAGAGTAGTGGTAGCAACTAAACAATGCAGGTAAAGAAACACTGCCTGAAGAGCTGCCTGTAAACTTGCATTGGTTATGGTGTCCAGTCCTATGGCACATGGGATTACCAAGCCTTGCTAAGTTTAAAGTATAGTAATCCTCTTTCATGCAGTGACACATGTAGATTCTTTATAACAGCTTAGATGGTAATTAGCAGGGGATTTCGGATTCATTGACTGGATACAAATATAGCATAGGGGAGGGAAAGACCTAGGCAGCAGTTTTAAAACAAAGGTTCACTAATGCAATAAGGGTGTAATGTTTATGGGGGTGGGGATGAGCCAGCAGAATTTCAAGGAGGAGCATTTGGGGTTGCAAACATAGCAATGGAATCTTAACCAGGGATAAAAGACTGTCTTGACTGCGAGAAGTTTCTGTTTAGATGTCTCCAGCATTTTGCAACCATTAATGTAAATCCTTTGGGCTAACGTTCCAGCTGGCTGCATCAGTGGTTAGTGTTCTGCTTTTGAAGTATTAGAATTGTAGCTCTTGAATCAATCTCATTAATTTAATGTATTTTGGTATGCTTATGAGAATGGGCCTGGGTGAAGTGAGAGAGAACGAAGTGAGTCAAGCTATTTCCACCTGACCTCTTTTTACCTGCAGAGACATTGCCACTATAATTAACTGAAAGAAAATGAAAGATTTCAGAAGTCTTACTATTCACCAGATTGGTGGAGTCGCCAAATAAATCTTAGTGAAAATGCACTGGCTCTTTCTTTTTACATATTTTCTGCATCTTAAATATTCAGCTGCTAATAATGAAACAATATCACGACATACATCTGGTCTCACTGCCAGCTAGCAAAGTTGAGCAAACAGAAGATTTTGCCGGTTTAGGTTTTAAGGGTGTAATAAAAATCCTTTTAGCTTTCTTTTAGTACTTGAAAGAAATGTTATTTTTGTAAGAACAAGATTCATGTGTTCAGATCCTAGAAATATAAGCTGAACTCACACCTTTATGTGACATAGAATTTATGAGTTCAGCTATTAGTTTGTGTCAGTTGTTGCATATTCACTTTCTTGTTAAAAAAGTAAAGGGCTGGAATATATAACCTTAGGTGACAGCTCGTTTTGAAGAGTAGTTTGAATTTTAAGCAAAAATAGGGGCTTTATTTTGGCTCTTACTTTGACTTTCAGTGAGTTTATAGGTTTGTTTACCAGTAATGGGCAGTACTCTAGGTGGGGTCTCATGAGAGCGGAGTAGAGTTTTATATGTGCAGTCAGAACAGCACACACTGAAATTTTACTTCTACGTCAAATTGTCAAGCTGTATGCTGTCAGCAAAGGCTGGTGGCAGTGGGTCAGTGATCAGGGACTTCCTCAAATGTGGAAGTCTTGGATTTCAACCTGTCTTTTCCCACCAGAGATTAAATTGCTGGTGCTGTGAGGGCTGGGTTTTGGGTTGGGGCTGTGGGCACCTTTTGCAGGGGCATGGCAGCAGCTTTCTCATGGGTGCTGAGCTCAGCCTGACTTTGGCCTCCACAGGTGCAAGTTGAACTACTCAGGCAAATGTGAAGGTGACTCCAGCTCCCAGCTTTTGCCTGTGTGAAGTCAGTGAGCAGCTGTTTCTTCTCTCTTCCTAAAGCAGATGTAAACACTATGCAAGCCACCCACAAAGTTGTGCAGAAAAGCACATCTCAGGTTGGTCTTTTTTCCTATTAAAGCTGTCTATCTTTTATGAAAAATGTGCAATATTAAACACTTTATTTTGTAAATCTGTAGCTTTTTGGTCAAAAGATGCATACAAGCCTTGATCTACTTTAATTTTTTAATTTAGTTTTCATTCTGCCCCAAAATATTCTTTTTTTTTTTTTTTTTTCTTTTAAGATCTGGTCTCTCAGGTGGCTTCAAACCATCTGAACTGGCATTTTTAGATCATGACCTATATGCGGAATACTTTGACCTACTTCTGTAGATTAACCCAAAAATTTGAAAGGAAAATAAATGTTGTCTTCTATTAATATTGTCTACTGTGGAAGACATGATTTCTGTTTACAATCTCTGTGAACTCTGTATTGAATATTGATAGCGGAGAAAACCATAGAAAGAAACTTCCCTTTCTTAAACTTTTCTGCAAAAAAATATTTGAATGCAAGGTGTAACTATTATGCTGATAAGTCCACTATGCTGTTATGTTACCACTTTGCATTTCTATCTGTGCCACCACTCACCATGTACCTAGTGCCTGTAACTTCCTTGGAACTTATTTCTAGGGACCAGAAGGCACAATAGTCTGTTGCGCTGTCAAGATATACTAGTATTATCTCATCCCTGATGAGATAATGTTATGAAATATGATGAGATAGTGTTATGAAATTCGTAACACCCTTGCTATTTATTTTTGAATGCTTAAGAAACTTAATCTGCCATTGAAAATGTTCACTTTCCATCACAGCTACCATGGTTCCCCTGAGATCCCTTCATTGTGTGTTTTAATCACACTTAGGCACTCTATTTTTTTCTCACTGTCTTGTTTTCAATTTATTTTCTTAATTAATGCATTTAAGCTAGCAAGCAAATAGAGAGGAATAGGGCAAACTGTGGAGTAGTCAATTCTTTTGTTGCTGCACTTAGCCTATTGTTTTCAGTTTCACATTAACTCTGGTTCATATAATCTTTTTTCTTTCTCCATATGACTCACAGGCTACACAGAGCAGATGGGGGAGTGATTTCAGACAGTGACCTCATTTCTGCACATACTACTTCTCAAAAAGAGACAGCAATCAACCTGTGTCTTCTTTTACTGCATTATGGACATTAATAATTTTGAAGAGATAAAAGGACACGGGAAAAGTCTGAGCTTCCAACACCACCAGTGTGTTCTGCTGTTCCGACCTGGTGGAAAGAGCATTGTCAAACCTTTTGGGTCAACGTACCTTGAAATTTCCTCTCACACTATACTTTTAGTTCTTCTCTATTTACAAAGTATCCAGAAGACTACTAGTGAAATAATTTTGAATTTAAAACATTAAACTTATTTATAAGAGAGTCTGAAGTTAATCAGTTATTGAATTGGTTGCAGTGTTCACATCATAGCTGCAGACACTACTTCATCAGAATAATACACATATTGATTGCAAATTGCTATCAAAAAGTATGAGTTTTCAAAAAAAAAAAAAAAAAAATCAGTCTCTGCAATGAATAACCGTGCTTGGTTTTTCCTATGGTCTACATTGTGATGACTAGCCCTAGAGAAAACACAGCTGGATGAAAATTGTAGGATAAAAATTTCTGCAATGCTGGAAATGTCTGACAATTCATTTTCAGTAAACACTACATAACGCATAGGTACAGAGCAGTGGTCAGTCTTGACATCATAAAGTGACATGTAAAAGTGCAAGAGAAAGAAAAGAATATGGTTTCAGTAGCACCTCAGGTTTCATACTTACCTTTGCTTTAGAAGTACTTCCATTATTAAGCAGACAGCACCCCAGTTTTTGGCGTTAAGCTGACTGTTTGGAATATGTCCTTAAAGCTCAGATTTTTGTATTGCCTTCAAAGCTCTGACCAAGTGACTCAAGGTTTTACAAAACAGCCCTTCTTATCAAAAGAGGAATATTAATATACTCAGAGGAAAAGCTTAAGGTTTAAAATAAGGATATCCTGAAGCCCAAGAGATGAAGCAAATAAGTGCCTGGATTTTTAAGCATATTTAAAATGTTAATATATATATATTAACTTAGTCTTTCAAGTTTTGGAAGAGGCACAACATCATAAATCTAACATGTCATCAATTTGAATAAGATGTAACAGGAAGGAGCTAATTATTTTAATTTATTTAATTTCTCTCCGTACAGCTACTTAAGGATACAAATATTAGTGAATATTGTGCTTAATTTGCTTAAAGAGCAGATAGCATGGCAAAAACAGTGATTCACTGCATCATGATCACAAATATTTGTATAAATATTTTTAAGTCACATTGGTTTATTTTAGATTAAAAAAATATAGAAGTTATAAAATTATAGGAAGTATGACGTCAGTGATAGTAAATTACCTTATGTGAATCAGTAAGGAATAATTATCAGGAGTAATTAGTGGTATTCGTAATTACAATGAGTAATTACTGACAGGAGAAAGGGGAGTTCTGGATTTTTGGTGAAATAATTACCTGATTCAATAACACATGAAAGTGTGTTAAGTCCTGTGAGCTGACATTGCCTCTCTAAAGGGTAACTTTTGTCAATATTTGAGCTTTAATATTAGAGGTGATCTCTGTCAAAATTCAGCCAAAAAGGAGGGAGATTTTCTGAGTCTGCCCAGTTTGTTCTAGGAAAAAGTGACTTCCTAATTTCAATGAAAAATTAGCATTCCTTTTGTTTTTCCTTTTACCAATGAACGTATTTCTCTCCTCTTGATATCTTTTATTGGTCTTTGTAGGAAGAATTTGTGGGTGGTGGTAAGACAGTCCTGACCAAGGCAAACAGAGACACATTTATGCGCTAACAACCTGTTCTCCACTTCCAACCTGTGCTGGGGCAAAGCACAGCCAAGAATTAAATCCTCTTTCTTACTTTATTTTCTTCTAAATAACCTCAAATACCTGAGAGGACTGGTGATTTTGTGGGGTTTTTTTTCTGCCCTAAACACCACACTCAGCCTGCAAGCTAGTTCCCCGGACCAGAGGAGAGCAATGCCTTGCCCTACTGTGGGAGACTAGTGATGTTTGGGGCTGCACAGCATGGCAGGAGGTTCTCTGCACTTACCAATCATCCCCATGACACATTTTTCCTAATCCCACTGAGGTTTGACTTGTACTGGACATGGAGTTTCTTACTTTCGTATTAATTCCTTTACAAGATTTTAGAGTAATTGTCTTTCCTCTCAGAATATGACAGAAAAATAAGGTGACTAATTTCAACATTATACAACAAAGGAAAGTGTAGGTGGTATATGATTTTATCTATTCCTCAGAATATGCGTGTGATGTTGGGTTTTGTGACCAGTAAGAAATATTTTCTTTTGCAAGAGGTAAACTTCTGTTTGAGAAGCACTGGAAAAATGCTGAGTTATGAACTATTTATTAGTAACAGTAAATAGTTCATAAATAGTACACAGTTCTGCAAGTGACTTTATGAACATACATTAGGCAAACAGATTTTTCCATTACTTGAGAATTGTTTAAACATCTTCAAATAATTGGAAACTATTTGTTGTGGTAGGTGAGGATGAAAAGCACTTTTATAGGGTAAACAGGAAAACATCCCATTATATCTGTTATGTAAATGCTGCAAAATCAAATTATAACAAAGAATATTAGAGAAGAGGGGGTGAGTGAAATATTAAGAACTTCCTTTTCTTACAAAGGAGGTAAAATGCTTCATCTAGGATCTGCTTGCCCAGTGAAACTCACCCTGATTAGTTTAATTATGCAAAGATTAGTCTTTGCTTTACTTGTCTGAATTACCACAATGATGGTACTGTCAGATTACAGAAGTACTAAGCATTTTATAGGAAGTCCTTCCTAAACCTTTCTATGAACTCAGACAATAAATGTATTAGTGTAATATTTTTCATAGTGTAATTATTCTCTTAAAAATTAATGTTTCAGTAAATTAAATGGAGATAGCATTCACATTCTCACATGCAGATACTTCTTGCATGGATCCATATTCTGCTTGATGTTAGAAGTAGTTTAAATTTTGTAAGCAGAAAAGACAATTTTATGACTGCTGCAGTGTCAACAGCAGATTTTCTATAAACACTGACCAACTGAAGTACTTCAAAAACACTTTGCCTGGCAGGAAGGCTGAACATATGTCTCTGTTGGCACAAGCAGGGGCAGCATTGCAAGTTAGGGTCAACATTTGTATAGAATCATTTAACAAGGAGATTACTAGCAGCTGGTTATAGAAAGGGTTAATTCATCAGCGAGGACTCATATATAAAAACACTTGCAGTCTTTCATCCCAAAGCCCAAGAGAAAGACAGTTTGAATGTGGAAGATGCTGAGGCTGGCCACTGGGAAGTGGGAAATCTTGTGCCTGAAATTTGTGCCATGATGGTGTCAGATCTGACATCCCCAAGGTGTAAGTTTCTACATGTGAGAGCTGCTTATCTGCAGTTATACCTCCACTCGAGTATTTGTACTTATGGAGTATTTGTACTATTTAGCAAGTATTTGTACTTGCTACCAAAACAAAATTATTTGTACTTGCTTATGACAGTAACAGAAGATCAAATCCTCCTGTTGGAAAGCTCTTGGGGTCAGAGTACAACAAGGCAGCCTGCTCCCCACCTACTCTGCACTCATTCCCTTGGGTTTTGCCTTATGGGCCTCATTTTCCTGGTTTTGTAAAACCATTTTCTGATCTCCTGGTTAGAATTGTATAAACATATACACATTCATCTCAGTAATGGCCAGATATTCCTTAAGGTTAAGTGTTAAAAATAGTAGAGAACTAAAGAGATTCCTGTGGCAAATAAAAATTATACTAGAGAAAAATTCCATTTTATGGTCCCCAGGGCTTAAAATATGAAGATTGTCTAAATAATAGGTATAAGGCACAGATTCACAGCACTTTTGTCTAGAAGCATAGACTTTTGCATCACTGTGTCCTTTCTCTGGGCATAAGGGATTAATAAGCTTTTTGTGAGTAATGTCTCTTTCATGCAGGGACATTTGGATTCATAACAGCTTACATTATAATTAGAGAGTCATTTAGATTCACTGACTGTATACAATGGCAGTTTTCCCTTGTCTGATTTCTCTGACCTGTGCTTTAGATTATACCTTACAATGCACCTCCTACATTAAGCATCATTATAATTCCCACTGACTACTGATGTATTTTCCATGGCATTTAAGAGATTTCTTGAGGGAATATTGCAAATCCCGTAAGTAAAAAAAATGCCACGGTGCAATAAATAGCCATTTTAATGGTATCTATTATTTCCCCAAGACGTAATGTCTCAGGGGGCCTGAGTCCAGCAGAGACTCTGATTAGCCCAAAGTCCTTTATAAATCTGCCTCCACATGTTACTTATCACTCTCTCCCCCACAGGCATTTGAGATTGTTCCTCACTTAGCACAGCAGCTCTGCACAAAAGCTCCTTCCATTTGGTTTTATCTTGAAGTCCTGGGAGAGTTTCCTGATTGAGGGTAGTGTGTTCAGGCAGTGGACATTAGCATGCTGAATTATTGCCACTAGTGCGTTAGCTTTCAGAAAAGTTTAGGTTAATGCTTATCTTTGGCTGTAATAATATTTCTTTTTATTGTAATCTGTTCTTCTAACCCTGTGTTATTTCTATCAAATCTAAGATTAATGTTACAATCTGCTTTTGTGCTCTGATATTGCCTGAACACACAAAGTAGGAGCATATGACAAATACTGCTCTAGAAAATTCCTAAGCAATAGCTAGCTCCTGTTAGCCTAGTTAGGGGAGTAAATACATCAGTTGCATGGGGAATCTTATGAGTCATTTATGAGAAGATAGTTTTAAAAGTGCTTGAAAAAGTTGGAGATCATTGAGGTAATAAAGATATAAAATCCAACTCCAGGGTTTGGTATCCTGCAAAGAACATCATAGTTGCATTATAACCAAATGATATGTCACAGACGTATTGGTGGATACAGAATAACAGGAGAACTCCAGTTACTGAGAACTCCATAGCAAGAGAGAAAAAAAGAATTGAGGATGTTAACAGATCATTCAGTGCTGCTCTATGACTCATTTTTCACCCCAAGATACTTAATCACAATGAAATGCCATAAAGATACACTGAAAAAGTGGGACAATGGCTTACTTTCAGCAATTTTTCAGGTAGCTTTTACTGGAAGTAAAACTTGAATATTGGATAAAAATTAAAAATAAAAATATCCCCCCCTTCCCCCGAGTTTCTTCAGAAACTGCTAATGCTCTAGAAAAAATTTAACAATTATTTTACATTCTAAAGTTTCAGTCTCCTGTGAAAAACTTTTGTTCATCTGGTACAATTTTTGTGTCAAGTACAAACTTTCTCATTTCTAGATGCCTTCTCAAAATCACTCTGAATTCACAGTAGATTGTCAGAATGGGGTTTCACAGTGGAGAGAAAGGTGGAGAAAAGTGTTGTAATCTCCCTGTGGTCATCTGTTAATATACAGTCAAGACTGTTTCTAAAAGACAGAAGCCTGTTACTGAACACTGATGTATAATTACCTTAGACAGTGAGGCCAAAATAGAGCACAAGAGGAAAATGCCAATGAGATGGGATGGTATGACAGAGGAGAAGAACACTTTCTATTTCTTCGAGACAAAAAAACCAAAATCTGATTACAAAGGAGCTTTCTCTGCACAGGAGACATAAAGTGTCTGCAATTTCATAGACAGAAAGAGAAACTTGTATATTTATCATCCTTTGCGTAACCTCTACAAGAGATGACCGTGGAACAGGCCCAGAAACATAACTAATTTTTAAAGCCCCTGCTGGTGGACTGGATAGCAAGCATGTTAATAGTGCTTTTAAAACTACTTGAAAGAGTGGAGTAGAAGGAATCTCCTTTCTGCCTCCTTGAGAAATTATAGCAAACTAAAGGTGTTGGGGGAACAATTTAAGCTTCTAAAGAGCTGAATTAGTATTCCAATGGTATTTCTACACTTCAAAGGGTTCTGATCTTATTGACTGTCACTGCACTTCCAGGATTCTCTTTTTTATACATTTGATCATTTAGGTAGATGGGTGACTTGGCAAATAACAAGAGACAGCTTAAATTAATATCCTAACAGGTGCACTTGTGTTAAATACAATACTTAGCAGATAATACTGGTACTAGAGGATAAACTGGAAACAGTAAAGGTAGGAGCCTTAAAAATGTTTAAGATTATATTTGTTTCCACACATAAGCAGTATCACTGTGACTAAGGCAGTATGTGTTTGCAAAACAAGGACCTTAACTACTTTCCATAGCCTCAGAAAGGTAGGAAAACCAAATTTCTCCTCAGAAATTTTGAAAAGAAAGTATGACATAAAAAGAAATATGAAAAAAAAAATCCATCTAGATGTATTATTTTTTCTTTTATTGGTAGAATTGATCAGTGTTAGAAACCACTATTTTGCATATAAAATCCTATGCCCATTGATTGCTTTGAAAATATAAGTATTCTAAATGGATAAATGTACATAACTCCAGACTTTGAATTATTTACTATATACAGATAGAAAATCCCCAGGAGGGACTGAAACAGTTGTTGTTTGAAGATTCATTTCACTCAGTGAATAAGAGCTTCTGGTGATTTGTTTGTTGCCCAAAGAAGTGGTAAATGCTCCATCCATGGCAGTGTTCAAGGCCAGGTCGGAGAGAGCCTTGGGCAACATCATCTAGCGTGAGATGTCCCAGTCTATGGCAGAGGGGCTGGAATTGGGTGATCTTCAGGTCCTTTCCAACCCAAACTGTCCTATGGTTCTATGATCTGCTAGATATTTGGAGGAAAACAGATCTGGCAACAAGCCTGAAGACATCTCTTTAGCTTTGGGCTGCGAGAAATGTGGCACATTTATTTACAAAGGAGGAAGTGAGAGAGAGACTGTTTAAAAAAAAATATCAAAAAAGTAGATAAGCTAACGCTTCATTTTCAGCATCTCACAGCTTGAAATATAGTGAAGCACATAATGTCCCTGTAGCTACAGCAGGCTTCCTCATAAATATTGGTGACATGCTGAATGCTTTAAGAAAAGGAATGGAAGTCATTAGACTTCTCATTAATGGCATAGCTCTTGGGTAAGTGTCCTAATGACTGTCGAAGCATGAAAAGGCACCCTGGCAACTGCTGATCTGCCAAAGGATTTCTTCCTCCCATGCTATTTCCATTGGATCTTTTCTTGACAGAGAGGAGTTTGAAATGTAAGATGTGAACCATGATGTGAAAGATGCGAGACCTAAGTATGTATATTAAGCAAAGGCCTCACGAAAGTAGGAGCTTCTTTGCTGATACCTTTCCATTTGTAACTTTGTCTTAATTATATGTGTGAGCCTACAGAAACTGTTAAGCATGAAAACCAGAATGCTTTAAAAATCGTTTTTATGATCTTTGATCTAAGTAATTTTTTCTGATGCCTGTGACAGATGGTGAAAACTGAGATAACACCACAACTGTGTGAGGCAGAAGTAAATGTAGATCTAAAATGACTGAAACTACTTGCAAAGATTAATTACAGTAGGGGGATATGCATGCCGTAGCTGGCACAGTCTCTCTATATGATACGTAAGTATATTTGATTATATAAGTTCAAAAATAGCTTTTGTGCAATGACTCAGATGCCTTTTTATTTTTGATATACATTAACTTTCATGAATTCCTTTGATGTAAACCAAACTCCACATTCTCTGCATCATCAGTATGGCTTCTTTCAATACTCTGTTGTAAAATTTAAGAAAGAGAATAGGCTGCCCCAGCTGCACTTTAACTGGATCATTCTTTATGGGCTGGCTTATAAACAACATTCATATGACAGAAAGATGAAAAACTAGTACATTTTAACAGAAACAGGGGCACCATTCTCCCACCTTCTGCATCAGAAAAGCAGGCAGGTTGCCTAGGAGAAGACTAAGGATACAAAATACTCAATGTTTCTGAAGGTTATGTATTTGTAATAAATCAGATGTTCTAGGATTAGTATTTAGTCATGTTCTGCCTCCTATATGTAATGCAACTTACTCATTAGAAAGGAGGGACTAACAGCTGAATTTGCATTCATGCTAGGGTAATAGCATGGACATCGTGGAAGTAACTTTAAAATAGATTCTGGAAAAGTAAAATAAATATCCTTGGCTACTGATTAATAGTTTTCTATTTGGAAGGAAAATATCTATTTCAAAGATGCCAGGTATGAAAATACAAAGAGTTTGAAGCAGTAAGAGGACATAAAATCTTTGGGACTAGCCAGGATGTTAACTTTGAAAAGCAAATCTCAGTTTCTGTATTTTCTTTTGTTCTTGCATGGTCAGCTTTTTGTTTCCCTCACCTCTAGGAAATACACCAAAGGGTGTCTGTATCTAAATTACAGGGAAATCACCTTGGAGGAATGAAAATGAACTGCTTCTGCTTGGCCACGGCTCCTTTGCCTTATCAACAGCACTAGCTAGCTGAAGAATGAGTGTCTGACATTTCTGGGCCTCTGCTCTTGGGTGAGAGAAAAGGAGGTTGCTCTACCTTACCACTTGTAGGTCTAATGCATGACAGAAAATGGATCTGTTCTCAAAGATCTGGCCTACTGGTACAGTTTTGCAATATGCAAACATCTGCTGTTGCCCCAGATTTTGCTCAGTTGGAAGTTGTTCTTCTGTTCAGGATTTCAAAGAATGTAAGGTCAGCACCCTTACCGTGGGAAACTTGAGTAAGCTGCAGATTATTATTAATAATAATAATTATTATTGTTATTTCTGCCATTATTGCTAAAATGTAAGACTCAGTGTCAATGGTATTTTCAGAGTGGGATGAGAAAACAATAGTAGAATTATAGAGGAAAGACCACTTTCCAGTCAGTTTTCAGCACAGTACCTGCATGTCTGCATGGAAACTCTGTTCAGTTCTTCCTATGCATGTGATACTTCTCATATCGCTTTGCTTCCTAAAAGAGAAAAAAAATATTTATGTCTTGATGCATCAGAAATAAGCACATTCTTTTTCTTTCATTTGGAAAATTATTTACTGATTTTGATGAACGTGTAATTAAAGTTGCTAAAAAAATTATTGCACTAATCTATTTCACACAAAATTCCTATATATGTTTTACTGCTAATAGGCTTTATTTAACTCAAAGTTGAAGGCTGTACACTCTTTTGCATGCAGTTCCTGCACTCTTCTTTTATTTCATCTTTTCTTTGCTTGCTACTACAGTGTAGAAAGAAACAAACGTTTCTTCTTTTTGCAGGCTGATGATTAAAGACACTTATCTTGGCTTTTTAGGCATGCATTTATTTTAGCACAAACACAGTTGCCAAACAGAGATACAGGAAGCCCATTAACGATAACTCTATTTTGTCATTAAAGCAAAAGATAGAGACTCTACAGCCTCCCTAGGCAGCCTGTTCTCATGTTTAACCACCCTTACAACAAAAAGATATTTTTTTTCTTCTGTTTAAATAGAATTTCCTGTATTTCAGTTTGTGCCAATTGTTTCTTGTCCTATCAATGGTACCATTGAGAAGAGTCTGGGTCTATCTTCTTTACATCCTCTCCAGGTATTTGTTCATACTGGTAAGATCTCCCCTCAGCCTTCTTCAAGGCTGAACAGGCCCATCTCTCTCAGCCTCACCTTGTATGTCACAAAGTTTAATTTCTTTGTTACTTTCATTGCCCTTTTCTGTACTCTCTCCAATATGTCCATGTCTTTTTTCTACTGAGGAGTCCAGAAATAAGCCTAAAGTTGACCCTGTGTCATATGCACCACATAGATAACCTCTCAGATATTGTATTCATTTAAATCAACCAGACTAGCTTGCTCCTTGTCTGTCAGAGCGACCTTTTCTGAGGGGCAACGAGCTTTCTTTCCCAATAGGATCTCATATTGATGTTGCTGACTAGATTCTGAATCAGAATGTGAAAATACGTGAAGAAAAATACTGCCTTTGACAATGGCTACAAAAATGGCAGGTCTTCTGGTCTGGAAGACTGGGAGATATAATAATGAAATAGTGGTCTGAAAACCAATGGAGGCAAACTTGGAATGTTGCCTCAAACTGCCTACTCATCAGAAGTCAGACCTAAGGATAATAAATAGAATGGGGTGGACCAGACAGAACAGATAATTTTGATATCCCAGAATCATTTTCCTGAACAGTGATGATGGAAGTGAGCTATTTTGCTCACTATGACTCAAATATGTTTCACATAAAATCAAGTTCTGTAATCTCTCAGCCTAGTGTAAATTATATTTGAAAGACAATAGAAAGACAAATGCTGCTTATAAAGATGAGTGAAATCAGTTAGTATACTGATTGGATAGCAAAAAAAAAACAAAAAATCAAAATGGAAATTAATCTCTGAAAATTTACACAGCTTAGAAGAAATATCTTTCAGTGTAGTGCCATGGAATACTGTGTACCAGTAGTATGAGCTATAGATGCCATAGGTCTCTTTCCCTTCTACCTTGTACCTGCAAGAGAAATGTACATTTCTGGAAGGGATGTGTGCTAGCTTGCTTCTAAACTAGAAAAGTAGCTTTTATTCATTTCTATTGAATTAAAGAACTCAGCTAAACTTGCACATGGATGTGCCCATTGCAGGGCATATTCCATATTACAGGAATATTCAAGCAGAAAAAAAATATCATGCAATAGAATTGCCTTTTCCCAGTGAAGTGAAAAAGAATATTGCAAAGATCTGCAGTAGAGCAGTTACTTCCTACTGCTGTGCTGGTGGTAATGTGTGCCATTACTCTGAGGTTATTTCTAGGACCACAATTAGATCCTTGCACCTTGATTTTGACAATGTATTTAGACCTTTTCAGTATGAGTTTAAAGGAATTGTGCCTGGGTACAGTGTCTCATTTACTCACTACTGCCACTGCTGTTTTTTCTTGAAGTAAAAGGATAAGAAAGAAGGACACATTTCATTATGAATTGAGGTAACATGCTGAGCGGAGAGGATTATCTGCCTATTCCTTAAAGCCTTTGGCTGGATTTCCAGTAAAACACTTTCCTCCCAGATTCTCCCAGTTTTTCCAGAACACTTCTGGGTTTAGCTGTTTGAAACTTTCCTCAACAAGCTCTTTAAGAGAAGAAACATTTTTTCAATTCATTGCTCTGTTTCCCTGCTTTTCCTCTCCTTTGTTTGGAAAGACCTTTTTCTTCAGAGAACAGAAACGCAGGGATGAGATCCAAAATGTAGCAAGCTGGTCCCAAATTCTGCTTCACTAGAATGAATGGGAAGAAAACTTCCAGGAAAAAAATACGGTGGAGTTTTCTTTCTCTCATTTTTCCCACACTGAGGTAGGTGTCCCATGTGAGATTATGATTGTGTTCAAGTCACCTTTTACGTATGGGCAACACCATCCATGCTCATCTTTTGCTATACGGTCCAGAGCAGTTGAGTTGGTATTAATTTTCAAATTATGGACATTAGATTTTTAAACTTACAACTTTAAATTAGTTAATGAAATATCAAAATTTATTCTTGAATGTCTACATATGAAATGATAAAAAAATACAAAATAAATCCAACTGTCCTTGGAACTTCTTTCTTCCCTCTTTGGCATGAAAACTCTACCAGATCATGCTGAAGTCTTCTCCACTCCTATGTGACTAGTATTTGCTTACATAAATGCTGAAATGATACTTTTGTTCTTTAGCTGCACTTCATTACAGAGTGAAAGGGACAGAGCATAGTTCAATCTCTAAGGATTAGCAACCTAAATAAGCGTATATTATGTTGGAGTCAGAACCTTCCTACTGTATAAGTAATATAATTACTGCTTTTGGAAAACATGTGATGTGAAAGATAAAACTTTAAAGTCATTCTTTAAATCCAATTTTATCTGTTCTTTGTCATTGCTATTCATTCATCCATACCATCTCATGCTTTGGAAGGTGATGGGATTTTTTTCCTTCTTTTTTTCTTTTTTCTTTTAAATTTTCTGCAAAGATTTGATAGAGGTGCTGTAATAGCATGGTCATAAAACATACTGGATCTTGACACTTCTCATAAAGAGCATTCTACAGTCCCTGTATAGTTGTTCCAAAAGAACTGTTTGTAGATGAATTCTATTGTTCTCCAGCTTAAGTGGGACTAACTCTGACATAAAGTGGTAAATCTTGCCTGCAAACATACAAATGTATTGTGGGTTTTTTAATTTGGAATAATTCAATTTACATATTTCTGTTCTGGCAATAACCATTCTATTCCAAGAGAAATAATTCAAATGAAGGCCACTAGATATTATATTTTAAGCAGCTGTGAGTTATTAAATTATGTATCTGCTATACCAATTTTAGATAAAATCCCATGACAGATATTCCTTATTTTGATGCAGAGGCACACTTTGTAAAAATTGTGAAAGTAAATTAGGTTTGGCCATTAAAGAGCTTCTGTTTTTATTTAAAAGTCTGTGCTTTTCTGGAGACTGAATATTATGCAGTATATAATTATCTTTAACAAAGAGAATGCAAGAAAAGAAGTATGACCAGCAGGTTGAAGGAGGTGATCCTACCCCTCTTCTCAGCTCTTCTGAGACCCCACTTGGAATACTGTGTGCAGTTCTGGTTTCCTCAATGTAAGAAGGACATGATGCTGTTGGGGCAAGTCCAGAGGAGGGACACATGGATGATCAGTGGGCTGGAGCACATCCCGTATGAAGACAGGATGAGAAAGTTGGGGCTGTTCAGCCTGGAGAAGAGACGGCTGCGTGGAGACCTCATAGCAGCCTTCCAGTATCTGAAGGGGGCCTATAAGGATGCTGGGGCGGAACTCTTCATTAGGGACAGTAGTGACAGGACAAAGTGTAACGTTTCCAAACATAAACAGGGGAAGTTCAGGTTAGATATAAGGAAGAAGTTCTTTACTTTGAGGGTGGTGAGGCACTGGCACATGTCTCCTAAAGAAGTGGAAAATGCTCCATCCGTGGCAGTGTCCAAGGCCAGCCTGTGTGACATGGTCTAGTGTGAGGCACTGCTGCCCATGGCAGGAGGGTTGGAACTTGATGATCTTAAGGTCCTTTCCAACCCAAACCATTCTATGGTTCTATGATTCCGTGATTTTTATTCCCCCTCCTATAATATCCATAACTTGCAGTGTTAGACTTCAGAGTGGAAAATTATACTGCTGTTACTATATAGAATAATTTACCACTAGAATCACCAGGTATTGCAAAAAGATATGCTTTGCCAAGATGGCATCATTAAACGTCTGTTCAAATTCCTGGAAAATCTCACAGGAGTCTAGGAAATTTGCAGGGATGCCTGGCATATAGTCATAAAATACAGCAATAGTGAAGTGAGAATGCAATGTCCTAGCTGTGAAGGTGCCATATTCTGCATGACCCTATAACTCTAGTCCACCTCCTGTTCCAAGTACTTTGTGTCTGTGTGATCACTTCATTTCCCAGTTCTGATCAGCAAGGATTAAATTTCTGTCATCAGAGTACTCTTCAGTGAATGAATGTTATTAGAAAAATGAATCAGATTGATGGGCAAGTGCTCCCAATCGAACTGCAACTAATCTGTTGATTTTCCTTGGCAGAAGGAAGTTAACGGAGAAAGCCAAGCCTGCAGCATTAGCATGCTATTAAATCATGCCTGTGCTAGGGCAGGTCCAGTCCCTCCACCATCCATTTTGCAGCATCCCCACATTCATCTGAAGAACAGCACCAGGGTCTCTTGACTACAGGAGCTGGTCAGATGTGGAGTGAAGTCAGAACAGCAGGTTCCCTGACCTGCACTAACCTGAACCAAGTTGATCAGGTGCAGAGCTGCTCAGAGGGATCTAGAACAGACATGACTGCATAGTTTGCTTTGCCTCTTTCCCATCTCATAAATAATTAGCCTAAGTTTATTTACCCTTTCCCCCACTAGCCCTGCATTTGCTGATTTCACACCCTTATTAGCTAATTCTGACTTGAGAAGAACCCCTGCTAAGCCAGAACCCCCCTTCACTGTACTTCGATGTTATTCATCCAAGGGTAGTTTCTGATGCTTCCCTTTAACTTTGTTAGTTTATCCCACTATTCACTTTTGTTTTAATAGTTTTAGAATACTTCAAATTTTCCAGCTACTTGCCTTCTTTGATTTTGTACGGTGTCCAACAAGCCCTCAGATTTATTCCTTGGCAATTTGACCTCAGGCCAGGGCTTTCCATCTGCCTGTATACCTGTGTGAATTGTGTGATCACATTTTGATTACAAATAACTACTTGTGTACAATCCCACGATTAGGGGTCATTAATAAAACCTTGTTTTACCATTTTCCTGTTTGCCCATGCTTTTATATTGTACCCTATTGGTGATACTGGGATAGTGACTGCAGATGGACAGTCTGAGCACGTGAAGAAATATTGATCCCAGAACTGAAGAAGGGTTCACACAGGTGTCCTGTCAATAGAAGACAGCAGGTATTTCTCCTTTGGCCTGACCTGGAAACGGAGAAATATTTTACAGCACATGGCCCATGGTCATGTCCTTTGCTGCCTTCCTCTGTACACACACTTGCACTGCATATGTACACATTTGGCTGTTAGAGATTAATGAATTACAAATCAGAGTAATTAGGAACAGAGGGAATTGGTTACTGCTGCAGTGGTGGAGGGGTCTGTTGCATTTCAGGAATTTTGTAAACCTAAGGTAGTGCAAGCTTATGTTTCTTCCACCTTTTTTGCTCCTATAGGAATGCTTGAATTATAGCAGTGAATCAGACCAAAGACACACCCACTTCACCACTTTGTGCGTCTAACAGTTTCAAAATAGGTGTTTCAGAGAAATGTGCTGAATGAGATGACATGCCTGTGCCAAGTGTCTTAGGATGTCTTTAAGCCTTATATACAAATATGTTTGCAGCCTATAGATGACCACTTCTGCATGCTCACAGCTGATACACCCCTTTTCTGCTGCCTCCCATCTTTTAGGAATGGGGAACATCAGAGCTGAAAGCAGTATCCTGGAAACCAGCCAGTGCATCACCAGACCAATTTCTTCCTTTCTTTTGACTTGCATCTATGAATGGCATTTGGTAGTTTGGTATTTCAGTCAGTCATCCCATGGTATACATGGCAGACCTTTAATAAATTTCTCCAAAATAATGTCTTTGGAGTTTGTCATAATCTTCATGTTTGTCTTTGAATTTGCAATTAGCTCATCAGTGTCCTGAAGTTGCTTTGGTATCTATTTTTCAGAGCAGTTTTACCCTGGATACATGTATTAACTGAACTATCCACAGCACCAGCTTTTCCCTTCTACTAGCTGGAAAAGCTAGGAGATAAAATTAAATGTGGCTGAAAAAGCTGATGCACTATTGTTTGGGTGCCTTTGAGAAGCTGTGATAGGGTTGCAGTGAAATAACAAAATTTTCCCCTGCTGTGGCCTGCCCTATTTCTAATGATTATTCTTCAATGCTTTGAGCACTGATTATCACCACTTTGCCTCTGCAAGAATGGATGCCTTTGAGACAGGCGAGGTGAGGACATTTAACTGTATACTAGCATAAAGTTTTGCTGCTGTCTGTCATAGCAGAAGTGAGCATAGTGGTACAGTACAACCCAGTATTCTGGCTCTCACTGGAGTCATGTTTTTCACCCAAGGCAGGTCATCAGCAGTGGATCCTTAAGACAGAGAAGGAGGAATTTTACAGAAAAGTTACATTCCTCAGGGTGGCTGTGACAGGCAAATGCTTTTGTTTCTGAGGACTTGGTTTGTAATGAAACTGGTGTGCAACTTTCTGAGAGTTTAAAGGAAAAATTAGTTCCAACAAAATCCTGTCTCTCATTAGCACAATCAGGAGTTGCACTAGCATTGACAAAGAGGATTAGAAAGTAAACCAACCCTTCTCAGTATATGACAAAGAAATTGATATCCTTATCAGAAGAGCAGTAAGCACCCCAAAGGCTACAGTAAGTGAAGAAGCAAGCAGGACTCACTTGGAAAATCCTGTTTCTGGAGGGAACAGTCTTTTACAGACATTTCCCTTATCGCTAGAAAGCTGGCTTGACTAGCTTTGCTTTACATAAAAAGGGTAATACTCCTCTATTTAATAAGGTTTAAACATTTTGCTATGACCAGGTGAGAAATTTCTTCTTGGGATAGCCACACTAGCACAGTTTTGCTTACAAGAAAAAGAAAAAAAAGGAAAAAAATAACAAGCAAAAAAGGAAACAAAACAAAAAAACAAACAAATAAACATCAGGAGAGAACTAATTAATTTTAAGAGACAGAAAAGTAATTTAAGGCTTAAGTAAAACAATAACCTGCTTTAAATCTTACTGAGAAAATTACTGCAACTTGATTCAGCTTAATATGGATATAGCTACATTGTACATTCACGTGATGCGAACAGGTTTCAGATTGAATTAGGGAGTCTTCCCTCTGGGCTAATAGTGAATTATTCATGTTCTGGCAGACTGGGTTACCCCACATCCCAAATCTGTAGTTTTCTGTCTCCTAAGCACCACTTAGACCATTGGGTATTTGTGCCCTCTCAGTAGTCTTATATTTACCCCATCCTGTGCATCCCCCCAAGCTGTCAGTCTCTGGTATTTCAAACACAGGGAGGCACAGATTGATTCTCTTTATCCTACTGGTTCAATTGCTCACCTTGAGGTGTGAAGATTCCAGGAACAGACACGGCTCTTGGAGGCTGTTTTGTAATGTTGAACAGATCCAACAGAGGGTACAGCGAAAAGACAGGTCTGTTCCCCACACATGTAACCTTATCACTGAGCAGGTCTAAATTGGAGTGTCTTCCTATGTTTATTTTTATAGTTACAAATAACAAAAAATGATCCCTGAAATGTGATGATGGTGTCCTAATAGGAGAGGGATTTTAAAAACAATTTCTAATCCTTGGGGAAGATTTCTTCAGCTAAAGTCGTCCATATTGTCTTGCATACTGTTTATCACAAACACAAACTTGGCTGGTTTATGAACAGTAAGAATGCTGTGAACAGCTTAAATCTTTGGGATCTGCAGAGATTTCTACATATCTCAAGGAATTTGGTTTAAAAATAGAATTCCCCAGTAATCTCCAGATGTAAATCTTAAAGAGACACAAATGCAACAAATAATTATTATCCAGGCAATCCTGTGATTTTCAATAGCAACTAGCTTTGGGTTGTTTCAATTTTTTTGTTAGGCAATCACAAATTCACAATTAGATGCAGTTTTAAAGAGACTGTGTGGGCAAACACCTTCTGCCGAAAAAGTGGAAAAGAAAATATTCAACAATGCTCAAATATTCTAATATCTGAACATTTGAAATACTTTTGACATTTTTTTAAAGAAATAGTTCATATTCTTACGTGAAAATGGCCTTTTCTTTTAAAAATAAGAAACTGAAAAATAGTGACAGTTAGAAAAATGTTAAGTAACCTTGAGACAAAACCAAAGGCTTATCTTTGAGCAAAATCTAAACTTTAACTTGACCTGAATTATTATTTCTGTCTTGCATGGTTTTCATTTTCCCTGAAAGCTCTTTTTTCTTTTCCTTTCTCTGATCCCTCTCCAATTCAACTGAACAAAAAAGGTCTCTTGGCAATCAAGCAGGCTGCTTTACTATGGGGACAAAGGAAGAAATCAGATTAATAACTCCATGAGCATTTTCCAAGTTCAGTCAATTGTGAGTTCTGTTCACAGGGGAAATGATTTGGAGAGTGTAGGACTGAAGCAGAAAAAATATTTTGTTCCAGCTTTAGATTTCTTCACGCAAAGTTTGTCTTAATACTGCTTAAAAGAACTCCTTTTCCCTTTCCTTTTCCTGATCTGACCGTGAAGTTCTGGGCTGCATCAAACCCTGAAGGAAAAATAGGGAAGGTGTTGCTTCATATGGCTCCTTAGGGTGTCCTCTGCCTGTCACTGGAGCACACTAATGGCTTCTGAAAGTGTTATTCTAGTTGAATGCTTCAGCACTAATTTAAAATTATGTTAAATTGAACCTGAGACATGCTTCCAGTTCTGCCATCCTCTCTCTGCTCTCTCATTGGCTTCAGCATTTCACTGCACTTTATGTTCCTTCTGTATGCTGGGTTGTGCCTGGGACTTAGTAAAGATCTTCCAAAATGTTCCAGTGCTGGAACCTGCGTCAATGGCTTCCAAACTGTTTTCTTCATTGTTTCAATAAATAAAATGTTCTTCACAAAGTGAGCTTTAAATGAATGATAAGGAAAACAGTAAATGATACTGTTAGATGCTTAATTTTTATTATATAAATATATAGTTAGTGTTTATAGTTATCTAGCTATTGTATCATGTTTAAAAACTAATTTGCTTGTTTTCATATGTCTTGCTTTTATGCAATGGAGTTATATATCAAAATTATTCTATATTCTAGCAATACAAATGTGATTATATGTCTTGCTGGTCTAAATACCTACTAAAGTGGATTAAATTTATATCCTAAGCATTTACACATATAAGTAAGGCAAAAAACAACTTAAATTCAGTCTTTATGATTAAAGAATAAAATGCTGCCACAAAATAATTTATCACACAGTGATGCATAAAGAAGGAATTACAGGAACTAACAATCTATTGCCAATAGAATACCATCAACAGAAAGCAGTTTAACTCTATTGATCCTTCCCTCATCACTGCTGGTATTTTATTATGGCTGTGGTATTGGAGGTACACATACATATATCATCAGCTGAATTACTGAAATATATATCTCACATATCTACTAAATATTTAAGTTTATTTTAACTAACAAGGATAAAAATCAGCAGAGAAAATGTAACAGCAGAACCTTCATCGCTAATTAGAAGTCAGAACAGGCAGCTGGGTTTCTGGTGGGTTTGACTTACCTGCACTACAGCCTGACTGGCCTGTGTCATCAGTAGCTAGATGAAGGACAATATAGGTATGAATGTTTGTGTTGCATATGCTATGACTGTACTGCACAGCCAGGAAGAATTGCTTTGGAGACAAATCTTGCGACAATTATAAAACCAGTTGAAATTGCATGGGTTACCTTGCAAGTATATTCCATGAGGGTGCGATAGCAGATTTTAAAACCTTTGTGATATGACTATAAGTAGCACTTCCAGGACAAGATTATCAAAAAACCACAGAGGGGTAGAACTCAGTCTACAGCATAGAAAAAATGCGGCTTACAGTGCAACACAGCAAGATAGCTGCTGATTTTGGCCCAATAAACTTTATCCTAAAAGACATTAAAGCACTTTCAGAACCATTAATATGAAAAGTAGGCAGAGCACACAAGATTAAATAAATAAATAAATATATGCATATATATACATACATACATAGAGAAGAATTTTTTTCTTTCAGTAGAGGATCTAGTAAATTATAGGTCAGGCATCTAAATTTCAATCTCATGAAGAAAAAAAGCAAACAAACGCTAGAATGAATAACAATGTCAAATACCTGTATGCATATAGAAGATCAAAAAAACATGAGTAACAGTTAACTGGATTAATATAGCAAATCAGATCAAACCAATCTGATTTCCTTCTATAACAGACTCTGTGTTCTCTTCTGTATGTTAGCTATACTGAGGCTCTTTAAAGTTTCCTATGATATTCTCATAGGGAAGGTGAAGAAATACGATCTGTAGTGAACAGCTGATCAGATAACAGTACCTGAAGAATAGATACTAGGGGGTTCATTGCCAATCTGGAAAGAAGCATCTAGTGAAATGCAGCAGAGGTGTGTCACAGGTAAGGTCTTTAATGTTCAGTGGTTTTATTAGTGATGGGGAGAAAGGAAAACATTAAATTTACCATCAATCCAAATCTGGGAAGTTAGAACACATTTTATAATTCCAAATGATATTTGCAGATGTTTTGAACAAAACTCTTTGACATTAAAAAAAAAAAAAAAAAAGAAAAGAAGAAAATCAATGAAAAAGGTAGGAGTAATCAGATTCACAGGAACAGATGCAAAAAAACAGCATAGGTAGTTGCTTTGAGGAGAAACTCTGGGAATTACTGTGGAACACAAGCCAAATGAACCTTTTTATGCCATGTGGGTACACAGAAAATCATCGTTACTGGGATTATGTTTGCCAGACCAGTGGAATAGTTCTGTAGTAAGATTTCTCATTGCTGAGACCTCACCCCATTTGATGTTTCACGAGGCACCTCAGGAAGATGTAAAGCAATTGGAGTTCACTGAGAAAAGCACAATTGTTTGTTTAGAGATCTAGAAGACATTATTTATGAGAAAAGAGAAAGAGCTGCAGCTGTTTTGTTAAAAGAAAGAAGAATCTGAGGGGAGTGTAACAACAGGCTTCCAGTATGAACAAGCTGTTGCAGAGAAAAGGGAATAATCTATTATTCACGTCCAAAATGAGTACAGACTAGATGTAATAGGTTTAAGTTGCAGAAAGAAAGATTCATGTCAAATGTGAGGAAAACTTTTCATCTGTTCAGTGAGGCTGTCCAGTAAGCCTGCAGGGTCTCCATCACTGAAGGTTTGTGAGAGCAGGTAATGACAGAATAAAGGATAGATGATCCTTTCTCAGGGATTGAGCATGAACTAAATGACCCCTCAAAGGCCCTTCCATCTTTATAAAGGCCCTGATTATAATTTTTGATGAGCCTTTGAGGATTCTTCATTTTGTTTTTCCAAAGGAGCATATTCCTTGTGTAAGTTAGCATTTCCAGTTTATGGTTTTGCTTTAGGGAGGAAGGTGTTAGCTGAGGTTCTGACAGTGTCTCATATTTGTTGACACAAAAGTTTATGATGATTTGACATCTTCCCTTCCATTCATATCAGTCATAGGAGAGACATTCGGGCTTTAATTATGGCACCTTCACTAGCGAGTGAGACCTTAGAATTGTCTGCTGACTGAGACTCCTAGATTTCATTTAAAATCTATGAACAGCATCATCTCCATGGGAGATTTAATTTTTTTTTTAACTTCTGATTCAATGAAGCTCTTTGCCACACTATTAATCACAAATATTTGTCTTACAGAAAATTTTGTGTATCTAGATTCAGATTTAAAATTAAAACTACAGTAGAAGTGTCTTGTTTCTCTGTTTGTTTTTTTGCAAAAACAGTCCTATATGGCAGCCTGTAACTTAAGACAGTAAGAGTGCCTCTGCTTTTAGGTTTGCTCAGTGTCAATAAAGATAATGGGCTCCATTTGTACCTGGATTAAAATTAGTCTCCTCTAAGAAAAAATAACCCCCAAATGAAAATAACTGGATTAAAAAATATATACGTATAAAACACAACAAGTATAACTCTTAAAGCTGATGTAAGACTAATCAGATTTGAGGCCAAGGCTCAGCTCTTCATGTATTATTGTACTCTAAATTATTCTTTCTTCCAAAAATCTTACTGCTCCACTTATTTATTTTTTGATACTTTTGTGACACTTTTGTGACTTTCATATAACAGAGAGTACCCAGAGAAATTTTTCAGGCAATAAACAAGAAAATCTTAAGCCAGTGTTCTTAATGTGCAGCATTTAATAGTAACTTTTCATGTAATTAAATAGATGCCAAATGGAAATTACTTGAATTTATCCTATTAATGTTCTACACAATATTACAGCTGGCAATAAATGTCTTCTTTTTATTGTTTGGTATTTATGTATCATTGAAGACAATGTCCTACAGATTGCAGTCAAGATTCCTGATTATTTTGGGGTCTGTCTACCAGAAATGAAAAGGACAAAAGGGAGCTGGGAAGAGAAGGGGAAAGAACTGTTATATCTTAGAGGCAGTCATAAAAATTCTCACCCAGCAATTTCAAGTAGTAGATACAATTTTGCTTTTCTATCATAGCATAAAGTTTTCTAGTTGTACAAAAGCACTTTCAGGAGCTGTTGTACAATGACAGATAATTAGTGCCATTAGACTAATGGGGCCAAGCTGATATCCAAGGTTCTAAAGGTACCTGAATTTGCAACCAGTGCTATGAATAGTTAAAGGGAAATAAACATATATTCAGAACACTTTGATAGGCAAGTGCTTTTTGTAAAATCCTCTCTGTGCTCCCTGTATTTCCTTCAGCCAGTTTGATTGCCACTTGGCTTCCTTTCTCCCAAATCCCTGGCTATATTTATCTCCTCTATATAGGTTCTTTTGCCACCCTTATCACTGTAACATCCAAGAGGCTGCCAGTAGCGCATTAAGCTGCACAGTAAGATGTCACATGTGTCTCATGGCCTCTTTCAACTGCTTTCCAGGGGAAAAAAGAACCAACATGGGCAACAGGGTGTTGTAGTAGGGGATTTATTTTTTTTTTCTTCCCTATAATGTATGGGAAATGTTGGCAGAAAAAAGCACATCTTGTATTTGAGGTGGAAGTGGGAATGATCACGTAAGCTGGTGAATTGATATGGATAGTTTATAAGGATCGATGGTCTCTGTCCTCCCCTCAGAAGTGGCAAAGAAAATTAGAACTGAAATATCATCCACCAGGATGAAACAGAATGTCTTTCCAGACAAGGATGGCTGGAGCTTTCCCTTCTGTCTTTCTGTGAACCAGAGTAAATCCATTAGCATTTTTATGAGAAGAAAGCCAGCTGACCAAAGGCGTTTGCTCTGTGCCCCTCCAGAAGCCCAGCTCAGTTCTGTGATATGTCCTGGCCACAATCAATGTGAAAATTTAAGCTTCAAAATACCAAACATTAGATGGTGCTTTAATTTTTGCTTTAGAGTGATCTTTTAAGGCCAACCAGATCCACTGTAGTCATGTATTTCAGCTGCTTTTACAATTTTACAATTGTGATAGTAAGAAAAATATGTCTTACAAAATAGAAGTGAAAAACATCATATAACCATTGAGACTGGGGAACTTGGACTGTTGTGAGAACAGGCATCACTCCACGAAAGCATTACAAGTAGTTATGCAGCCCAGTATTTGTCTCTAAGTAAATTCCTGAGCACTTTGGAGCTGCAGATAGAAGCAAAGCAGTATTCCTACTTCAGGCTGCTGGTCCAAGGTCATATCCTGTAGCTCACAACTGCCTGGCACATTTGGAGATTTCCTACCTACCCAAAAAAAGCCCTCTGAGAGCTTTCTTAATTCTTCTGGATCTGTGACTGCTTTCAGGGGTGCTGAGATGTAACTAATGGAAGAGGATGTAGGTCTATGCACCACTACACCTAAGGAGAGACTGCACAGAAGACTTGTAGCAATTTAAGGGCTGAAGTAGCAGCTTACTTGTGATCAATATCCTGTGAAGTTTCCACAGTGATCACTAGCTGACAACCTGCTACTTAAAAGAAAAATCAATAAAAATAGCTACCTTTGTTATCTCTGTGGATTAGCACCTGTCATAATTAAGCTTATAGCCTAACACCTTAGAAGACACTGAAATGGCTTCCATTACACTTCTTCCTGTCGTCCATGGTGAGTCAAACTTACACTTTCAGTAGGACAACTTTCTCTTATAGCTTTATGGAATTTAACTGTAAAGTTTTAGACACAAGGAAATTGGCCCCATGAAGAACAACACCAAAGTGTATTTTTTAATGGATATCATATCTTGTTTAAAAAGAAAGAGTTACCACTTCTACCATCATTCATAGGTGATAAAGGTACACCATCACACAGTTGCTGGTCTGTCCGCGTTTTTGTTGTTGGTTTGGGGGTTTATTTTTATAAGCAATGACATTTTTGAAGTACAGGTAAAGCTTCAAGAATATTTGGTGGCTTTAACTGACTTCTGTGAAAAGTAGTTGCACAATTTCCCTTTTCCATACATCATTCCCTATAAGCAAATGGGAAAGCAGAGTCTTTTCTAACTATGATTCTTTTAAGGATCTATTTTGCCCACGAGGATTTTTGGAAAAAATCTTCTCTTCAGTGAAAAATAGTCATGGGTTATTAACATACTCCAATTCATTTTCAACTAGTTCTGCATTCATCTTCAGGATTACTGTTAATGACTTGCATGTTAATATAGGGAATAGTAAAATGTGAACTTTACTGGGTGCCAATACAAAGTTTCTGTTTCTAGAAAAGGCTTAGCTGAATACAGTGTTTCTCTGTCATTTAATAGCTCACATAAATACACACAATCTTTAACAAAAGAAACTCTCAAGATACAGAAGCCAAGATTTGATTTTGTCCTTATTTACAAGAGTCGAATAAAGCTGCCACATTTAATCCACCATTCCTAACAAAGATGATTGAAATACAGTTCATGTGCATTAAACTTGTTTTTCATCTGTTTCAGTTTCTCAGGTTGATATGATCAAATGTGTTGAAGATCTGTTTCTGTAATAGAAAGTTTAAAACATCCTGATGAAAACAGTATTATGAAGGATTTGGGTCATGCAAATACAGGTAAGATATGTCATGGGGCTGACTTCTCCAAAAGCTCAAATGCATTATTTCACTGTCTAAGACAAAAGTAAACACATACACAGTTAACAAAAGGATTAAAGACACCTGGAGATTAAATTAAATCACTCTTGTTCAAAAATGGAGCACAACAGCAACAAGGTTACTCTACAGAATTCCTAACCCCAATAAGATAGCAAGAATGAAGAAACAAAACTCATTTAAAAGAAAACTATGGGTGAAAAAAATACTTATAATGCTGTGGTAAGTCAGGGGAACTAATTCTCTATCAAGTAATAGTTCTTCATGTCCAGAAGTATGGCATTGTAATATCTTTTTCTAAAATGATTGTTGTTATAATATGCTTAAAATAAACATGAGCCAAAGTGAAGGCACTTTCACTTCTGGCAAGCTACAGAAAGAAATATTTGATTCTTTGTCTAGGTTTTATGTTATATTGCATTAATTCTTGATCCATGTCAAAACCTAGTATCAGGTATTTTTAAATTTTCCATGTTCACTGTGTTTATCAAGCCTTTTTGGTTTTCCAAATATTGGAATTTTCCATATTGTAGTTCTTTATTGTCTCCAGTGCAGGTTTGCACCTTTAAATTAGAGGCTGGTTTAAGCCTTACTTTGGAGTTAGACTTTTTACTGTTGTTGGGTACAATCATTCTACTGTGGTCATTCATGGTGCACTGAAAGTGGGATATATCAAAGGTCATCACAAGTAGTTCTTTCTAACATGTGGGATCCCTCACTGGCATTCTTGTTTAAAATATCAGTGCCATTTCTGGGTTTCATTAAGGTAGCCAACATATTTACATGGTGATTTTTACGCTTACAGGACAACAATACTATTCCACAATTCAATGTGACTAGATAAAATTCAGTACACAACACTAGTTTTAGGAAGAATGGAGTTTTTACAAAAAAAAACCCAACAAACCAACACACACAGAGGAAAGAAACTAAACCATTTCCTTATCTATGTTTTCAAAAGAAATCGTATTCTTGCAGTAGCAATGTTTTTCAAGAACCTCATCTTCAGTCTCCCTTTTCACCATCTTAATTAGAATGACTTAAAATGAAATCTGTTGAAATGAACTAATTAAGCATGTTAACACCTTTGGTTCCATATGTTAAATCGAAGGTCTTCTTGCCCTTGTCTTTGCTAGTCAGGAGGTTTGTTATTATACTTTGCAACCATGAAATGTTTTTCTAACTATTTTTATTTCTTCAAGACTCTGTAGATGCTATTGTCAGTTATGCACATATATTTAACAAAATAATTTTTTTTTTGTCTTTTTTTTCCACTATAATTCTCTTTTTTTCAATCAACAGGTCAGTTTTTTGTATGGGTCAACTTCTTCTCTTTTGCATTGCCTACTCATCTTTCCATGAGTTTTAAGGCTTTAAAGGATATAAAACAGATTTGATCAGCTGGGCTTGTATTTCTAATCTACCAATTTGCACCTACCCCTTGTATACAGCTAAATGTTACCAAAACCCATCTAAATTTAAACCAACTTTATGTTTTTTCTGAGTTATCCAGTCAGGTATCAGCATCTTCAAAATATTTACGAGTTTCAAAAGAAGGGCATATAAAGTACTCAGGTGACATAATTTGTTGAGTTGAAGTGTAAAACATAACGCAGATCTTAACCCAGAGGGCTTCACTGACTATTGCATAGCATCTTCTTAAAAGAGTAGTTTAAGTAGAAAAGATAATACTGAGAAAACACTTATTTCTGAGCCCTTAAGTTCTCTGTTTGTGCTTTTAGTCCTATCTCCCATTAGCTACGAACCTTCTTCACTTCTCCCTGTGTTCCTTTTCCTGTTGCCTCTTGAACTCTTCTCTTCATCCTAGATTGTATAATTTAATCTGTGCATCCTTTTCTAAACCTACTCCTGTTTCCAGCTATTGAAGCATGGCTCGAAGTTCCAAGTGCTTATTGACGGTTGTTACTTCAAATACCTCTCTTCTAGACCCACTCTGGATATCCTTACCTTTCGCACTTTTCCTTCAAATCAGTGGAATTCTTTTCCTTCTAAGACGAAAAATGCACAAATCATCAGTTCTGTCATCTCCTTTGACCTGCTTCTCATCTGAGCTTGTGTAAGTGAGCATTGTCATGAAACTATTCTTTCCTGGGGTTTTCAGCCTCCTTTAATACAGTATTCTCTCTTCTGAAGTTCTTGTTCTGAAGTGCCAGGAAGACACATGCTGTCTTTTCTATCCAAAACTGTCACAAGCTGCCCTTATCTAGGGGAACCATATGGCCTGAGGATTTTGGCTGTTGGTGGGTTATGCCATGAATGGCATGTCTTCCAGCTCACAAAAATTTTCAGGAATTACCACCTAGCCAGGGCTTTCCTAAATCAGGATGAAAAAGAAGGGGGGATTTTCTTGGGAAATGTTTTGTCTGAGGTGCAGTGAACAAAGAGAAGTCTACATGAAAAATAACGAAAGCAGTAGAACTTTAAGTGGCAGTTTTTCTCCCTTTGCCTTTGCTTCCCAGATTTTTTCCTGTTTTAAAAATACACTGTGTGAGTCACTGGAAGCATTAATGACTACAGGATTTACCCTACAGGGAGGATACTCTTGCATTTTTATGGTGCTATGACTTGGACCCAACAGAGATAACATTTTTGTTGTTAATGTTTAAAAAATGCATTTTAAAAGGTATTATGAAGCTGCCCATCATATCACATCTTTAATATGCTTATTTTGAATTTGTATATTTTACCAATAATTAAAAATCTGCTAACAAAGTTACTTTTAAAAGTTTCCATGCAGCCTTCCAGTATCTGAAGGAGGCCTATACAGATGCTGGAGAAGTGTCGTGATTTAAGCTGTAAATCAAGCAGTTTGCTCACTTTCTTCATCCCACTCCTGGAGGGATGGGAAGGAGAATCGAAAGAATGCAACTCCCACAGGTTGAGATAAGAACAGTTTAGTAACTAAG
>JANRGW010040209.1:0-21874 GCA_024733675.1 Psilopsiagon aymara | reverse complement strand
GTCGTGCCCGGCGCCGGTCGCGTCCGGCGGGTGGCGTTGTGTCCGTCGCCGCGCTGCCGTCAGCCCGTGGAGGTCTCTGGCCGGTGTCCCCCGTCAAGGCCGGCTGCAGCTGCAGTGTTGAAGCGCTCTTGGGCTTGCCTGTGCCCCCTTCCAGCGGGGGAACTCCAGGCTCTGCAGCGACCACCGTGGGTGGTGGTCGTTGTTTCAGTTCAGCCGTGTTTGAGGTCCTGTGGTGTACAGCCCGCTCTCAGAGGGCCGCCCCAGGCCGGTACTGTCGGCTCCGTCATCCTGCTTTCCTCTGCAAACAGCAGCGGCACCGGTACCCGTCACTGGATCTCCCCCTGGAGACCGTGAACGTGGCGAGGGCTGATTATGTCCGCCCGTGCAAAGAACGAAATACTTTGAACATTTGCTTTGTGCCACGAGAGGGCAGAGGAATGCTTAAAACCCAAGGGACAGGTCTGCTTCCTTCACCAGCGGAAAAACCCTCCTTCCCCAAACTGTGTCAAAGATTTCTAGTTAAAGATTTCTAGATTTCATAACACAAACACTTTACCGTCACCTAAACAAGCTGTCAAAATACCTTAGGGCTTATCACCTCGAATCCACAAAAAAATAAACGCTGTGCTACTGATTTCTTAGCGCCTGTCAAAATGAATCACTATTCGAAACTTATCTGTGAACAAGGGGACCAGAGCTCCTCCTGGTTCTAAATAGAAACGTGGAAAGGGAGAGAGGGGGAGGAAAGAAGTGGAAAAGCAAGTATGTCTAGTAATAACTGAGGTGGATGGCATTCTTCTCATTCCCAAAGCCTTAAAGGCTGATTCTGGATGTTGTAATGTGTTTTGTGGAAAAGAGATTTTGCTTTGCAAGGCACAGTTGGGAGGCTAACTTGGGATAGTTCTGCATGGATGTGAGGAAATGTTCTTAAACCCCTAATAAGGTTATTTTAACTGGCATTGTGCAATTGAATGCAGGCTTTTCCAACCTTCTGTCTCACTTGCAACTATTCTCAAGACATCACAGTAAATAAACAAAGAAAACCTTTATTTTCTAAGGCACCTTTCATTGCATGAGACCTAAAGTGCTTTCCACACTAAAGGAGCATAATCACCTAGATGGCAACGGGAATGCATCCAAGATGCAATATGATGGTGGCTTAAGTGGCTCTTAACAGCAGTTGCAAGCAGGAAGCAGGGATGAAGAAGTAGCTAGAACTTCAGGAGCACTCAGGAAAATGATACTGCAAAGATTTTGGCTGGGATATAAATGTTAACACCTCTACTTCTTTCACAAACCACCATAAACCCGTTCTGCCCAGAAATTCTAAGCAGCACAATTTATGTCTCCCATCCAAAGAAAATAAGCCTCTAAGTAAAATACATAATAGAATACAAATATTCCATTTCACTTCAGTATCCATACACATTATTTTGTAATGTATTTAAAGCCATTTTTAGAATTGTGAGACATACATACACCACCTTACCCCAGATTATCACTTAAATCAGGCAATTGTGTTTCAGCCATTTCCTGCTCTGCCCAACACCTTGTCTGAAAGCTGTTTGGGGCAGGAAGGGATTTGCTGGTGGGTTGTGCAGTTGTGACTCCCTGTGGGCTGTTCGGCATCATGAATGCCATTCAGTTTTGCAGGGAGAGACTGTGCCATTGTGTAACAGCCCTCACCTTCCTTCCCACCACCGCAGCCACTAGTCCCAAGATCCTGCTGAGCACCACAACAGGAGAGTGGTTTTCTTAGCCTCTAGGGGAGTATTTGCCCTTGTGTACAGGGTGTTTCTGTGTTCAACTAGTCATAACTTAGGGCTGGAATATTATTTTTCCTGTTTATTGGTAAAAGTCATCAGAAATAAATGACAGAATAGTAATTAAAGCTACATCTTTGGTGACGCTGAAACATCCAATATCCACAAAAACTGATGAAGTGAAAGATTTTGTAAAATGTGACTTTAAAAAAAAAGTATTGCAGGTAAATGCTACCAGATCAGTCGACTGTGGCTAGAGCCTATTGGACACATACCATGGCCTGGTTTTAGCATCCCACAGACAGACAAACTTAGAAGGAGAGTGTGCAAAAAATTCATATCCAGTCTTGCTCTTATCCTGGCTTCACGCACGTAAGGTGATGTTGACAAACAACCTCATCCAGATCTAGTGATTACAGTGGAATGAGTAATTGCTGCTTGTCACTGCTCCTCTCCAGCTGCTCTAGAGACTGAGGCTTCTATATTTGATATTTATAGTTTGAGGTCACAAGGGGAATAAGGCAGTGTTTATGTAAATTGTTCATGGGGTAGATTCTTAGGGATTGGGAATAAGGCTGTTTCAATCAGCAAAGGATGTTAAAAAGCCAGAGCTGGTAGCACCATCCATAAGTGCAGCAGGATCCAGAAAATGATGTATCTCCATGGTATAAATCTCCACTTGCTGCTTAGCTCAAGCAAAGAGGTTGTAATATATAACTTCTATCTAGAAGCAATTTCTTTTACCTCAGTAGTCAGTGACTTGCTGCTGCAGTGCAGAAAGTCACCAGTTCATCACCTTTTGTTTCAGAAGATTAAAGTCCCTCATAACACACCTGGACACTCATACAGTGTAATGCAAGGAGCAGAGAAAGATGAACCTAGTGCTCAGAGGGGGCTGGGGGAAATTACAGTGCAAGAGAGCAGATAAGAGTTAGAAAAATGCAGATTGTAAACAAAGACGGTTCTGTTCTCAGGTTGGCCAAGAGGCTGCTGCTAAGTCACAGTAACCCTGGGTTGTCACCTTTGAGATTTACTTGTCACTCTGGTATGCAATGCAAGAATGTGTGTCGTTTCATCATGCTCCTTGCCTGCACAGGTTGTCTAACTAATTTACTACAAACTGTAAAAGTAGTTCCTTGTACTAATTGCCCTGTCTGCTGAACGACCAAAGAGAAAGCTGGGACTTTGAAATAAGATGGTTTTCTCAGATGTGAAAAGTGAGGCATTCAGATCCAAGCTATTTTGCCCTTCCTTCACAATGTAGGTACAAGGCTTTCCTATTCCTGAGCAAATGAGAAAATCTCCAAAACTGTGGCAGATAGCAGTGACATCCCTGAATTTGCTCACTGCTCTTTGAATGTAAATTTAGTTTTTCTTTTTCTGTTTTTACTTTTTTGGTTTTCCTTAAGACTATGATTGCTAAAATACAGCAGTAGCAGCCACAGACACCCTGGTTGCTCTTTCTGATAGTAGCACTCTGTACTTGCTGTGCACGGCAGCATCCTCTTCTCCATCCACAACCACAATCCTTAGGTAGTCAGAAATTTCAGTGACCATCGAGATCAGTGGATTGGCACATTTTCAAAATCTCCTGTAACTTAAACATCCAGCTGGGAGACGTGTAGGAAAAAAGCGCTGAAGCTGTCTGAGGTCTCAGCAGATAACCAGCATGCTATATACACAGTAACGCTAGATGGCTGCACAGTCTCCAAGAAACTGCTGTTGTCTTCGAGTTTAGTTGTGTGGCTTCTGGGCCTGAAATACGTGAGGTAAGATGTACTGATCAGTGTAGGAGCACGTTCGTGTGCCACTCCCTCTGTGTTAAACAAGCAGTCATGTTCTCTAAGCTATCAGTCAGAGCTGCAGGATACTAGGAATGGCATTTGCTGGTGGCTGGGCTGAAACATCCCACCAAATAATGAAAATATGCTACAGCGATGCAGTCTTCCTCAACATTTGCTATGTCTCCACCAACAGGAGCTGAACCACATATGGAGCAGCCCCTGATACACCCATTTCCAACCCGGCCTTTGGAGTAACCTGAAATCCCCATAACTGCAAAGAAGAGGGTGGGGTGTGCAGAGGGAGGCAGAAACCTCTGTGGCCATCCAGCTTTAAAGAGCTGTATTTGTTTGTTTACAAAGACATCTAAATAACACCACCCACCATTCTGTACATCAACATCCCAAGGGTTTTTTGGGCACACAGTTCACTGTTTTCTAGCTCCTGTTGCAGCATGCACCCCAGACAAGACAGAGCAGGATCAGGGTTGTCAGGGAAAACAATTGATAGCATGAGGTCACACTTCAGCAGGTAAGCAGTTCTGTTGGGGGCCAGGATCCTTCATTAAAAAGCTGATGCAAAAGTGACAAAAAAATCACCACATTAATATGACAGTTACAGTGAGTCTTTAGCCTGGTGCTTAAATACACAGTTTTTTTTCATCCATTTCTTAAAAGATTGCTTGTGTTTTATTCACTGTGATAAGGTCTGGATGTTACAGCACTTCTGCTTGTAACTGAGAATATAATATCTGGTAAGAAATGATGATTTTATCCGTCTGATTCCCTGGTCCAAATCTTTCAAGCAAAGTTCTGTCAGCAATATGTTTCCTGGCTTACATTTGGGTAACTGTAACAAAATCCTCTCCTAATTTCTCTGCCCATAACTATTTGGTTCTTTGCAGTGATTTGTGGCTGCGTATTCATACAGGCACCAACTTCATGCACAATGAGGAATGGCACTCCTTCTGATAACCCTTTGCTTCAAAAATACAGGCTGCCCTCTCTTGATGTGAATACATACTTGAATGAGAGCTTATGGCTTCATATCAAGGTACCTTACATGGGCAGGGTGGTTCCAAACACTGGATGACCTCCAACTGCACTGGACAAAGCTCCCGGTCCCTAAACCACCTCTTTGCTTGTGGCTGCAAGGCATTAAAATGTCACTGGTGAGGCAGAGATGGCAAGCACAGAAATCCTGGTGTGCTGCAGCTTGCTACCTGCCTAGCACTCTTGCCAATCTGCCAGTGAAGTCTGGGGGCCACAGCATGACTGACTGCAGCCCACTGGATGCCGAGAGGTCACAGACTGTGCTTAAGGGATCTGGAAAAGCTAATCACAAAGTGCAGCTTTGCGTGTGCTGCACAGCAACCCACAGAGGTGCAAGCTCAGAGTCCTCACCTACCAACTCCCTGCTTCTCCTCATAGTCAGAGTTAACTCCAACCAGGAATGATTACATTTTTGGGTGCCACATGAGATAATGACCTCTAAGTCATGCTGAAGGAAAATTCTTGTGAAATTTTTGCTGGCAGGCAAAGGGGGAACACAAACATCCATGAGCTCAATGTACTAAACATGCATGTTGAGATCTTACTATTGGTTGAGAGCACAGAGCAGGGAGACATGCATGTACAGGCAAAACCCAGCACTGGCAACATGTGAGAGTGGTTCAAGTGCTGTGATGTTCACAAAACTCTGTTCATAGGTAGTAAATTAGCTCCTTCTTTCATGGCTTTTCATTACTGTGATTCAGCCACATTGCATGACAGCTGGTTTGTGTCTTTTATTGTAACTCCTTCAGAACTCTCTAGATACAAGCTTTATCACCAGGTAGATGTTCTTTATCATTTAATTGTCAGTACAAATATAAGGAAATTCTGCATCATTAGCAAGACTGTGGTTTAACCCCAGCAGTAAGGAGGGCCAGATTCCCATTCACACTGCCTTCTTGAAGGCCTCTTGAACCACAGCTATGGTGGAAACAGATTTGTCAGTACCATTAGGAACCTTTTCACAGGGTTTAGTCAGCACCTTCTTTACTAGGCTTAGATCATCTTCAGGGAATTCTACATTGTATATGGTTTGTTTGCAATTGTACTTACTACTGTGATTTATTTATGTTTTGTAAAACAAGACCCAAAATTTACTCAGTTGGCTGCATGCAGACAGTAATGGGAAGTTACTATTTCATCTGAAATCCCATTCCTCCTGATTCCTACATACTGTTTTTTTGATGACTCAGAAGGGACTTCCACCTTGCAAGACCATATTGATCTCCAGCAACAGGCAGCAATATACACAGACCCAGTGTCTCCAGCCTGTAAGTCCAGTATATGCCAGAGCTGTGCGATCAGGCAGCCACAAATGGTTCCCTGCAACCTGGGGGGGGTGGAGAGCCCAGCCCATAAGACATGCTTTTAGCATATCTGCTGAGGAATGAAACTCCCTTCCTTCACACTCACCACAGCACAAAGGTATTCTGAATCCTACAAAAGGCATGCCAAAAATCAAATTTCTTTCCAGCAATAAAGAGAATGAGGAATGTATGTAGCTGGTCTGTTGGGCTCAAAAGGGGAGAAGATTAATTACCAGAGAGGGAGGATGACTATAGATGGCAAGTCAGCATCTCTGAGTATTTTGGTTTTCCTCCCTTCATCCCTCTCTCTTTTTAAAATGAATTTTAAGGGACTGTTTACAGTAAAGTCCTTTTGCATGCTCGGGCATCTTGTCTTGCATCAGCAAGTCCAATCTTTTCTGCCAGCATTCAGAAAATGCTGGTCTTCCATGATGCTTCAGAATCTTATGTGAAGACAAACCAATGGGTGCAGAGGTTCAGGAATGGCACTCATTCTGATGGTACTCACCTGTAGGTGAGGCTTTGAAGAGGAGCTGAGATGGCCAGCAAAACATCCAAGGGTAACTGGAGGGAATCCCAACCTCAATGAATTCACTGAGTATTTTGGCATGTCAGTGCATGTACTCTCCACACCAAATTTCTGTCAAAATTCCCAATATTTCACCGAGATTCTCTGTGCCTCTAGAGTCTGCTGTTCCTGATTAACCCCCAAGTCACAGAAGGCTTTATGGTACAGCCTACACATGGAAATTACAGAGGATAGGCTGCAGGATCTGTGCTGGAGATACTGCGCTTGGATTTAAATGTGAAACTGGAGGGTTTATACAACTACAGTCATTAAGGGTCATGTAGTATTGACCGAATAATAGATGTTAGTATTTGCAGCCAGACCAAATTCTCCCTCAGATCAGTTCCTGCCTTATGGTTTCAGCTGAATACACTGTTTTCCATTTTGTCTCAAAGTCTTGACTGGAAGTAAGGAATTTCATTTCATGCTTTACATTGAGACCAAGATCTACCTCATTTATAAAATATTCCAGATTCACAGGGGATGGGAAACACTATAAAGGTGTGGGAAAGCAACACCTCTTTCTTTTAGACAGGAGACAAAGCCATCAGGCTTCTCTCTGATTTTGTGCTGTGATCTTGATGCTGAAAAGGCAGAAATACTAACTAAGCCAGTGGTTTTCATCCAAAAGAAGGGGTTTATGTGTTTTTGAAAAAAAGTGTCTACAGCTGTCTCTCTGATACAAACATGCTCTTTAACCTTAGTGCTGGGTACACAGGCAGAGCTCCCACTTGGACCCATAGGTGCATCTAATTAATACAGACCTCACAGAAGGGAGTGGTGCTATGTAGGAGATGGTACACCACAGAGCAAGCAATTTCACCCTCTGTGGGACAAGCCTGTAGCATCTTAGGGTGCCGTGCAGGTATTACTCCAGGGCCAGCAATGATCTTTCTCATTTCACTAGACATTTCTCCTAGAACCTGAGCAGGAATCACCAGGAACTGTGAACTACTGGGATGCTACCATGTAAGTCATACGAGTGCAGATCATTGGTCATTACAGTACTCTGCTCACATGGAAGAAACCCAGGACCATGTACATCGAGCTTACAGGAAAAAGCCAAAGAAATCTGAGCATCGAGGACTGATATCATTAGGTGCCAGACAGGAGGGCTCAGGACATATTGTACAGACTATTTGTAAAGACACGTTCCTGGCATTCTGAGTCCATAAATAATCTTTGCAAAAAGGTATTAGGTGCCTTCCCCAAGGGCTGCCAGAAAAAAGAAATAAGCAGACCAGAAGGAGCTTAGGCACATTCCAGTTTGGGGCGGAGAAAGAGGCTGCAAAGACATCTCCAGCAGACTTATTATGGTACCTTTATGACATGTTTGCCTTTTCTTACCCAGAGGGCAGGGGTGGGGGAAATATGATTCTTTGCTCTGACAATAGTGGAGATTGAATGCTGTGTCTGTGTGGACAGCACTCTCTTCTATTGGAGCCACTCCTGCAAAGGTGTCTTGACCCAGACTGACAACAGCCAGAGGGGGTTCTGGCAGCTTCTCATATCCCAGGAAAGTGGCAGGTATATGAACTGATCACACCAAACTTGGGAGAAAGCAGAAGGAATGAGGAAAGTGTTTGGATATGCACAAACAAATCTTTTCTGGCTTCATTCTTATTTACAAGGTTGATCGAGGCCAAAGCGTCACCTCTTCAACCCAAAGCAGCAACATGCAGGGAGCACCGCAAGTCTGCTGATGGCCTCACTGTGATTCTGCAGGGGCCTGGAAGCACTCACATTTAAAATAAATGGATCGCAATGATAAAAGAGAGTTATCTTCACTTTATCATCATATGCTCAGAAAATTCCCATGAAAACATAGCAAACTCCCCCTGCTGCTTCCCCAAATGCCTGTGCCTGAGGCCCAAACTCAGTTGCCCTTTTAATCCCGTGCATGAGATCCAAGATCAAAGTTGGTGGAACTTTGTTTCATCACAGCTATTCCCAGCACCATCCTTGGAATTCAGACAGCTGCTGGTTTTCATTCCTCAGCCATAGGGTAGCCAGATCTGACACTTCAGTGTTAACCCCTGGGTTTGGCGCAAATTAGGAGCTGGAGTCTGTCTCCTGAAAACTCCCCTGCTCTGTGGAAGGTGACTCACCCTCACTACAGTACCCCATGGGGATAAATTGTTCACTGTTGTTTGCTGCATAGGTACCAACATTTCAGCGGCAAAGGTAGCGATCCCTATGCAATTTGGGATCTTCTGAGATGCAAGGTGATCTATAATTGTCCATTATATTATGCCCAAGAGAGGGGGAAGAGAATTGAAAACATTGAACATTTACTGGAAAAAACAAGACCAGCCCTGTATTTAATCAAAACATTTTGTTTTGTTCCATTTGTAATTATTTCCTTCCAATGGACAAATATTTTAGCAATGAAAATGACAGTTCCCTTCCATGGGCAAACAAAATAAGAAGTCATGTCAGTTCCTGTACAATGCCACAGCAAAGGTAACGTATTTTTACTGTTGTGTTGAAATTTTCTTGTATTCCAGTAATACTGAAAGCATCAATTTAGGTTTAATATTCTATTGCTTTCAGTGCTGTAGGGTTTTGCTAGGGTGGTGGGGGTAAAACCAAAGATTTGTGGGGAAAGAACTTGAAGTGACACTTTATTTCCCCTGAAAACCGTGAGGACATGAATATGAGCACTGAACATGCCCACCAGACTAACTGAGGCAGAGGTTCCCAGCAGATGAAGAATGACTTGAGAGCCCAGGGAGCCACTTCCAGCTATGCTGGTGCCTTGCATTTTTTTTAGTTGGAAATTCTAGTTTTCACCTGGTAGAAAAAGGTAAACAAGAAAAAATTCCCATTCCTATCAACACTTTACTGTTACACCCAAATGACTGTCACAAAATTGTGACAATTTCCACAGAAGAGTGGAATTAACTGTAGAGAGACTTCTGCTGCAAAATACATTTAAATCTACTGGTAAAACAACAGTAGAAACACACTGTCACTTTCATATGCTCAGAAACACACATATGCAGTCATCAGCAATCACAGCTGTATTTTCCTGGCTAGAACAGACCATTTTCTCTTCAACCATTTTCTTTTCAATACCAGCTGACTTCAGTGCCTAAGTGAAAAGGGAGATGCAACTCATGGACATTGCTACATGCTTTTAAGTGATTTTTCACCCAATAATATAATGCTGCTTTCTGCACCGTCTTGGTGCGAATCCTGTTTCTTGGTATTACTATCTCTTCACCTCACCCATCCAACTCACCAGGTATGTTTTCATGCCCTCTAGCAACAGATACTTTGCAGAGAAGTCAGTGTCTGCCAAGTGTGATTTAATACTAATTAATGCAGGCTCCTCACCATTTTCTCCTCCAGCTTAAAATGACATCACATACCCTTTTCACTGGGACATTGTCATAATATCCCGCTGAGATCCAGCATGGCCCTTTACTGCAGCACAAACAGAATTCAGCTGCCTCTCAGACAGGTGTAACATTTGGGGACTCACCTGACGTTGACTTAAATCCTTGTTATTGCATTTTGCAGTAGAAAGCATGGCTAATGTGTGTGATGGTAGGAAAGCAGCATTTGGTTTGGGGAAAAGGAGGACAGTTTTGAAGAGGTGGAGGTTGCCCAAGGTGTGCCCACTGAATATGGGGAGAGACACCTGGGAAACAACACTGGAAAGATCTGGAGGCTTTTCCAGATCTGCAGGCCTGCTGCCAGGTGGCTGGTGGGATGGAGTGAGAACATGGATTTAACACTCTCCCTTGCCTGAGGCCAGCACCCCAATATCAAGGGTGGGAAAACTAATTTTCTTCTGTGAGGGCAAGGCAGGGTGAACACAGCATACTTGGTAGGCCAGGTCTTCCCCAGAACAGCAGGATGAAATCACAGCTTTTATCACAGATATTTAGACCTGCTGGTACCAAACCTCACATTACTCATAGAGAGCTCCACCTTATCCTCCCTTTGGGTACTGCTGACGTTATGAAATCTTTTCCTCACCACAATCTTTCCACATAGTATTTTCTGTGCCAGCAGTGAAGTCTGGTCTGCCCTGGGAGGCCAGGAAATCTGTAGAGTACCATCATTCTAGCGCTTTAAGTTAAATGATAACTTGCAAGAAACTGAGAGTTAAAACTGACCAATAACCCCAAAAGTTTAGGAACTGTGACAAAGTATCCTCTAAAAAAATACCAGTCAGGTGCTAACTAGAGTTGTCTAGCCTGTCTAGTTTAGTCTGTCTCATATCCCACCATCTTCCTTCATCCTGGCCTTAAAGATCACCTCTCTCTCTCCTAGAGCTTTCTGAAAGTGTTTGTGAGCTACCCAAGGCGAGTTCTGTTAAATGTCTGTAAAGGTCCAGGTGTTCAAATATACAGCTTGGGTTATGTTAATACCTCAAAGCTTCCAGATCATGAGCTTGCATGTGGGGATAGCAAGTGTGTTAAAAGACTCACTTGTACATTTGCATTATGGTGGATTTTCTCTGATTGCCTTTTTTTCCTGAATTCTGACAGTTGTGAGCCATTGCAGGCATGAATTTTGTGAGCCATTGCAGCCAGCTCATAACAGGGAAGGTTAGATATAAATTTATCAAATTTATTTGCCACCAAGAGAGACTAGCATATGAAGAGAGAGGCCATTGAGGTTCAGAGTTAAGGAATATTTCTATTTCAAGTGGACAAACGTGTAATGCTACCTGCAAGGCTTGCTGATAAGAATGTGCAGACACTTGGGTTAGTGCTGGAGCCAGAAATGTTACACCAGATCTAATGGGGAGTGGCCGTGCACTGCTGCTGCTCCTTCAGCATCCAGCAGCACCACAGCCACACAGTGCAACTGCATGATCCTGTGGACCTGTACTGTATTCACAGGAACATCTGCAGTAAGTTACAGATTTCCACTGGTTTTCATCATTGCTTGGGCCAAATCACCTACAAACACAAGGACAATGACCACAAAGGCTTGCTATTTCTAAGGTAGCTGGTGGCCAGGATGAATGGCTGCTGGCAGCATGATGTCCCCTGTGCTTGCTGTCGGGGATGGCTGAGGGGACACTAGTCAGGGTGTCTGCTTCATCCATAAAAGCAACAGGCATACCTCTCAGTTCTTGTATGTTTCAGCTGAGGGACCTGAACTTGCCTCCAGTAAGGGGAAACTGAGAGACAGTGGAAAGGGGCACTCCTGGCCTCCCCACACACCCTCCTTTCTCCTGCTCGTTCCTTCCCCTTCCCTTGCAGAATCCTCCCCTGGCCTTATCACATTCCCTCCATTCCTCTCATCGCCCTCTGAGCTTGCCCCTGAAACACTGAGCCCACGCTGCTGCACCCCACTGCTTCCAGATACCCTTGCTCAGACCTGTGTCATGGTGCTCCTGGCCACTGGGAAGACAAGGGTAGGGAACCCTGGCTTTCCACTCATGTTCTCTCACAGCTCTGAAAAATGTATATACACTCCCTACCCACCTCAGCTATGCACAATACTGCATAAAACCCCCTTCTTCTTGATGCTGTCTATTTACCATAACTCAGTTTCCATAAACTCTCCTCCATTTATTCCTCACTGAAGTGCTCTTATCTTATCTTGCAAGCCTGACTTGACATCAGGCAGTTTGGTGTTTATATGAAAAAAGGGTTTGGCTTTTGAAACAGTTCAGCAGCCACAAACAGAGACAGATCTTCATAACAGCTTACCCTGCATTTTTGGGGCACTAAAAAGAGCAGCCAGCTCTTCCCAGAGGGCTCTCTGTAATGGTGTGCTTTGAAAACATGACTTTAAATATAGCTGAAACAGACAGATGTGGAGCCTTTGCAGAAAAATTGGGCTAGCTTGATGCCTCCCTGGCAGCCAAGCTTACCTGAAATCTGCTTTGCAGGCCTTTGCAGCCCTTCCCTTGTTCCCTGCTGCCTTCTCAGCCTGCAAGAGCATGGGTTGTCAGGGCAAGGGTAAGTCTCCCCCCACCTACTGCTGTTTTTGACAGACTAGAACTTGGCTGATTCAGTTTGCAAACTTGGGGCAATGTTTTATTGTGTCTTTGACTGTTCTTCACATGAAAACTAACTTAGGGACAAGCAAATTGTGCTGTCAGACTGCAAACCACTGAGATTCAAAGCTGGGTCATCTGGAGGTCAGTATTCACTCTTACTCTTTTTTTTTTTTTGTTAAGGCCACTGCCAGGAACTCTGTGGAATGCAGAAAGAATTGTGTTCTCCTTACACAAATCCACTAAAAATACATACACCCATTATTTTTACGTGGCATGGAAACCTGTGTGTCAGTTCAACTGTATTGGCTTTCGATGAAGAATCATTGCACAGTGACTGTTTTGGTATACAACAGTTCGGTGACACCTGTCCTCCATCCTGTGGGTTGCGGAGGACCACAGAATCATGAAGTGATGTATCACATCCCTCCTGTTATTTCAGGATACGGAAATATCTCTCAAGCGCTGCATATAGGCTACAGATTCATCATGAGCCAACATGGAAATTTCAGTCTGAATGGCAGTCTTAAATTAGTAAGCGCAGGGAAGTCTGCAGTAAAACAGCAGACTGTCTCCATTCATCCCACACTAAACAAGCATAAAATAAGAAGCAGAGTTTTATAGATAAAAGCACAAGTAGCACTGCCAAGATGAAAGTCACAAAGGTCCTGGTCACAGAAAAATATGTGGTAGTATTTAATTTTCTTCAGTGAGCTTCAGTCAGACCTGAACAGAGGGTATATGAAGAGAGATATTTCCACTGGCATTTCCCATCTGGACCTAGGAGATAATCTGCTTTGCGCTTAGTTTTGGAGGAAAAAAAAATATTTATGGTAAATTTGCTTTTGTTATTCTGAATGGCAATGGTCACTTGTTGCTCATAGAAACACAAGGCTTAATATGGACTCATGGTTTTAATGCCCAGGCAGCTTTACAAAGGAGAATGGTTTTATGTCTTTTTTTCAAGTAGGGAGATGAAAAGCACGGAACAGTGAAGTGACATGCTGAAGAGGCAGAGCATCTCAATGCTGGTGTCAAATCTGAGCTCTTGTGCCCTTTCCACTGCACGCAGAAGATACCAGTTGCGCGGCCAAGCAACAGCACACACCTGCTGCTGCTTGTGGTTGCGTACACAGACAGTGGTGTAAGGTCCACAGTCACGTTACCAACTTCAGCTCACAAACAGTGGAGCCAGCAATATCCTCCGGGATGTCCAGAGGAAATACACACCCAAGAACTGGATATCAGAGTTGTACACAAACTAAAGAGCATTGATTTGGCTTCAGCAAGAGATTTTTTAAATAGCAGGTTTGCAGAAACAGATGCTATTTGTAAAGTATGTCCTGGGGTTATCTACCAGGTCCTTGGCTACTGAACACTATCTGCTCATCAAGGACAGTTGTTTTCAACACTTCTTAGCCCAGGAAGCCCCTGTATACATTTCCAGTGGAGGTTAGGTCTTGTGCAGCATATTTAAACCTTCTCAAAGTCATCCTCCTTTCCTTAGTTGTTTCTCCTGAATACCAGAGCAGCCAGATCCACAGGAACTGGCAACCACTGCTCCAGGCTAATCTTCTTGAATGAGAGCCCATGTGGCAACTGTCAGTGCTCCTGTCATTTTCAGGGACAAGAGAGCTCTGTCATTTCACTGGATGGGACAAACCACCTCATTTCTGAGCCCAGACTCATGTACTGTATGTCAACAGTTCTCGGATCCATTTTTTTGTAGGTGTACAACAATATATACCCCCTCCAAGCAGGAAACAGTCAATTCTGTAATCAAACCATAGAAGCGTAATTACGACTACAATTAAGGTGAAATATAGCTCTATTGAAGTTGGTGGGAGTTTTATTATTAACTAAAGTTTCACCTCTGTGTTTCGGGTGGATAGTTACCCCGTTCAAGCAAAGCAGCCGTTATTTAATCAAAATTACATTTATAATGTAATGCCGCTGTCATATTCAAACCTTCAGGACATGTTTACTCTAATCAGTTCTAATTAAATTGCTACACAAGAAAAATATTTAGTTCTACTGATGTGTACACATATATTTAGAGGAAAGCAAAGCTATTTGTACTGCTTTAAGTTCTGGTGATGTATTTAGCAAGTCACATGTAACACTTTTCTTGCACTCCACTGAAACAGATTGCTCTAAACCAAGAACAAGCATTTCCAAACCAAAAGCTGCAAAACGGTATGGCATTTACAACAAGGTAAATGAGCTACAGGTTGCCAAACCCTCAGCCCTGTTAATTGCAAGGAATAAGCAGCACTTTCACAACCACCAGAATTCTCCAGGGATAAAAAGCCAAACAGGCTAAGGGATGCTCTGGAAACTCTCACTCCCCAGCTCTGGCCCAGGATATAGTGTTGGTGTGTGCCTGGCAGATCTTGCCCAGGCTGGCTACCTCCTGGCAGCAGACTGAGTAAGGCGGAGGGTACTGATTGTTCTACACTGGGCAGAGTCGTGATGGGGACAGAGAAACAGGCCAAACACAGACCTTGCTGGAGCTTCATGGCACTGCAAACACCTCAGAGGGTGGAAAGGGAGGCCCAGATCAACAACACAGCTCTTCTGAGTTCCTTCTCATCACCTTTTCACCTGATTCCAGGATGGGAAACTCCCCAACACTTCCCTCACACCCTCTATATTTTCTGTCACGGTCCCCTGGATTCCTGTCTAGTTTTACCAGTCTCTTCTTGACAAAGCAGAGCATGAAACTATGCAGCAGTTCCAGTATGCTCACCTAGGGCTTTGCAGAGGGGAAATGCTCCTTCTGCCATGCACCCAGCCCTGCTGCGCTATGCTGCTGTGCTATGGCCCTTGCCTCACCCTGCCCCATAGCTGTATTTTCAGGCCAGCACGTGCACACACAGATGTGAGGTTAGACACAATGCCACTCACTCCTGATGGATGGACTTTGTGAAAGGATGTGCAGGAGCAGGGACAAAGCTTGGCCCAGCACTGGGGTACGCTGTGAGCTGGACAGAAGTCAGAGCCCACACTTACTGTCCGGCACAGGCTTACTAATGCCAGGGAGGCCAGGAGCCAGGCAGCAGGCACAGCTCCTCAAGGCAGCCACATCTTCTACTCTTGCAGCTGCAACACCCTAAAACTCCCCATCCATCTGTTCTGGTGCTACCTGTGAGATGGTGAGAGGATGACAAGGCTAGCATCAAGGTGGCTCCCATGACAGCAGGGCTCTGGTGAAGGGTGCTGCCCAGGGATTGGCAGAAAGCAGGGGGATGCTGGTAGGTGAACTGGGATTGGAGAGCACCTGTGCTCCTCACGGTAACCCCACAGCATCTATCAGGGCTGTCCCACAGAGTCTGAGCTGAGGGTTGATGAACTGGAGGACAAGCTGCCCTCCATCACAAAGATAAAGAATCATAGAAATAAAGGCAGTGCAGCAAAAGTGGGCTCTGCTTCTCACCCCTAGAGGAGGTAAATGGACGCTGGCTGAGATTTGCCCTTGCTGGGACTACTAAAGCAGCACCCTGGTATCCTCAGGACACCAAGGTCCCAGCAGAAAACAAGACACCTCTATCTCAGCCCCAGTCAACTTGCCTGCTTCATTCCTTCCTTTCTTCCTTCAGGAAGGGTTGCCACTGCTCCCCAAGCACTTCTGTTGTGTTTTCTGCCCCTTACCAGCTGCCTGGCATCACTCCACTTCTCCTCCACTTGTGCCTGGCTGCCCAAAGTGCCCACCACTGGTCTGCTGCCCGTCCTATCCCTAGCCAGGCACCCTTCTCTCCTGCCTGAGCTCTAGCACCCACCGACTCAGACACCTCACCCAAACACATTGTTGGAGAGGGGTGGAGGTGTGCTGGGGAGAGGAGGACCTGATGGGGATCCCTGAGTGCCTGCATGCCACCAGCCAGCCTGCAGCATCACAGAAGGTTTGGGTTGTGCCATAACCCAGAAAGCAGCCAGTGCAGCATAGCACAGCTCAGTCTTCCAGACACCTTTGGAAGGTGTTGACAAGGTATGTCAGCTTGTCACTTGGCTGGGAAAGGTGTGGACTCTCAGGGCAGGTAATCCACAGGAAAGCAGGGGGACTGTACTGGCTCTGGAGAGTTAGAGAGCAGCAACCTGAGTTTAAGCATGGTTAACCCCAAGAGCTTTTGAAATCAAAGGTCCCTTCAGCCCCACACAGTGAGCACAAAGGTGGCAAGGCCACTGGCAAGCTACTGGCCCCAGCTTCCTCTGGCACCATGCTGGGCAGCTGCTTCCCACTTGGCTCACCAGGGCTCCTTTCACAGCAGGGAAGAGCGAGGACCACGTTCATACTCCAGGATCCAGAACAAACCTGGCATTTGAACCTTCTGTGCTCTGGAAAGGCTAATGGACACACCAGCAAGCAGAATTGGGGCAGTAGGTGTTGAGCTAGGTGACAGCTTTCTCCCCTACTCTGTGAATTGCTTCGGGAAGAGGCTTCCATGCAAAAGGCAAAGAAGATGCAGAGGGGCTGTACTTGTACAGACAAGCTTGCTCATTTTGAGTATTTCGTGCATCTATCAGATTCCCTGAGGAAAGAGCAAAAACTACAACTTATCTAGACTAAGGCGAGTGCCTGGAGCAAGGCATGAGATTCACAGGAGTTAACACATTACTGCTAGCAGACTCGAGAGATGCTTGCTAGCCCAGCAAGCTATTTTTACGCTTGTAAGGGCATTGCAGTAAAACAACTTCCTCTTTCGTGACCCCAAACCTCCACCTGCACAAGCAGGACACGTGCAGGCCACTGCCAAGTTACAGGAGAACCATTTCGTGGGAAACTGGAGCCTTCTGGAAACTTCAATTTGAATGCCACCCCCCACCCTCCCCTTCTTTTTTTTGCCCTTGACCCATCTCCTGTGCAAGAGGCTGCTGTCCAAGGCAGTGTGTGCTCCCAAGCCATGTACTCAGCCACACTGACCAGCACGGGGTACCCCCTGGGTGGCACTGCACATCCTCATGCAGGAGGTGCTGCCAGTCTTTGCTTAAATGACATCAATACAGCACTGCAGGTGTACAAGCCAAACCAGGAGGTAGTGGAGCAACCTGTCCAGATCTAGCCTTTAACTAAGGGGTCAGGGAACAGGATGAAAAATGAGGTCTAATATATACATATGATGAAAGGTTGACTTTTATTTCATTGTGTGCTTCAGTGTGAAAACCACAGTGACAATGATACTGGAATGTGGTTTTGGTCAGCATAAATACTTCACGACAGTTGGAGGGGCCTTTTACATGCATGAGAAATCCTGTGATTTGGGGTCTGCACAATTTACAGAAGACCGGTCCTGAAAGTACTGAGAAAAATCCTGTTCTGCCAGACAAGCTGCAGCAGAAGGAGGTGAAGTTATTTGCACAGGGAACTTGCCTTAAGCCAAACAGCAGAGGAGCACCTGTCCCAGCCAGGAGAGCTCATTCATGCACATGCTCAGGGCTCTGTCCACATACTGCGTAATTTGGCTCCTGTGGAATGTTTTGAAGTAGGGCACACGTTCGACATGCAACCTCCTTTGCAACTGCAGGGTATCTCAGTGGACACCAGGAATCACTTTTAAGGAAGATTTCAACCCCTGTAGTGGACAGTTCTAACTGGGGTACAGACGAACAGCACAACAGCCCAGCATATTTTTAGGAGCCACCATTAAATGTATCTGTCTTTCCAGGTCCCTAACTTGGTAATTGCACTACAAACAGACTTTGCCACACATGCTCACCCACCCACCTTGGTGCAAAGGCTGAGGAGGACCCTGTGAGCTCGTGCCTGGCTTCTCTGTGGTGGGGAAGTGCCTTCTGCTCTGAAGTCACTTCCCACCAGCCCCAAATCTGACAAAGGTGACAAGAAAGATAGGATGCAGCTGGGGAATCCAGAGACACAACAGCTTGCTACACTCAGAGACTTCTTTGGATGGAGAGTTTTCTTATGGTTGAGGAAATTGATGCATCCATCAGAAATGAAGCAGATGCTGACTAAGAGGTTTTTCCTCTTCCTGTTACAACCTCTGCAGCTCAAGAGGGAATTTCCTGCCCAGTTGCAATTCTGAGAACTCATCTCTCACTCTTAGCACATGAGTGAATGGGAAGGAGCACCAGCATGAGAAAGAGCAGCTGCTGGGAAAGGACAGATACAACATGTGCCAAAAAAGACAGTATCATCATGGGGCACGTGGTAGCATGGCCCCAGTCCTCAGATCAGGCTGTCCCTGCGGCTGAAGCAGGTCCATTTCCCTGCCCAGGTGGTTCCTCCCCATCTTTGTGCTTTGTATCCATCACAGCAGTCTACAGCTCAGTCCTGGTGCCCCATGATCCCTTCACTAACAGGCTGGGCTTTAAGGAAAAGGAGCCAGCCAGTCTCAAAACTCCCAATTAAATAGTGAGACCTGAAGTAGTCTTGCTGCCAGACAAGAGATAATAACTTCAGGCTGGAAGCATCCTTCCTTTCTCGTTACATGTGGACTACAGCCACAACTGGGCCTCATGTATTCCTGTGCAGAGGGAATATGACCTTTCCCATGTCAAGGGTGTTCACAAAGTTTAGACAAAAGCACATTAATAATCAGGTTCCCTTTTCTGCACTTCCTTTAAGTTTGGACACCAAAAACAAGCACCACTTAGTTTTTTTTGCTTGTAGGCTATTTTTGAAGAGGACTGGAATCCATGGAGTCCACCCTGTGGAAGGCTTCCCTTGCTGTTAATAATACAACACAAAATGGTAAAATCTCCCTCCAGATAGATGCATTTACACTTGGATAAAAGTGCTATAGCTTTTTCCTGATCCAGTGCTAAGCTATTCAGGTCAAAAAACATTTTGATCCTAATATGGCCAATAAGCCTGAATTGAAAAAATACATAGAATATGCTACTAAAACTTTTCAAGTGCAGACAAAAATAATCATGTACAATACCTAACAACAATTTTATGGGGCCCTCTAGACTCTGAACACTGTCATAAATTGTGTCAACACAGGACTCTTCCAGTAGTAATTATGTGTTTCACATACACCCTCTCATGGGAGTAGCTACAGCATTAAAATCCTGTGCTTATTGCCAGCCAATTTCACTCCATGTTTGCCCTAGCCCTGGGCTGGAGCACTTGGCTTGTGTGCATTTCAGGGGATGTTTTATTCTTGCTCCAAAAGCTTACTGTCACTGGGTTCTTTTATTTATTATATTTTGGTAACAGCCATTTCTGTTGGCCTCAAGCACTTGTTGAACACAAGGGGGTAAACTGAGCATACAAATAGCAGCTTCAGAGTTGCCTTTAGGAGCCTTGTTTTCTGACATGAAACATTTTTCTCACTACAAATCTCAGAGCACTTGGAGTTGCAGCTACACACAGACAACAGCATGGCAGTCTTTTTCCTTACCCAAACTAGTTATTTTTTAAATAAGCCTCTGGGTACTAAAAGAGTATTCAACCATGTACAAAGGAATGGAGCTTAATGGCATCAAAAAAGGAGTGTGCGATGGTATATGGGCAGCAGAGCTGGAGGTGAGAGAGTAATAACTTTGTCCACAGAATTCCTCTAGCTAACACTGCTACTGAATTCATGCTAAGGCACCTGTAAATTATGCTTCTGCTCACATAATTTAAGTCTGTCCAATGCAGGTGGGAGCTGAGCTGGCGAGCTCAGGCTAGTAGTATGGGTAGAGCATGGCAGCACATTGCACACCAAGCACACAGCAACAACCACAGCAGTGCATGCTTCCCCATTCTGGCACTGCCTCAGTGCAAGAAATATGGACCTCCTTCCCTGAGTGAATTTATGGCTTTCCTTCTCATCAGCCCTGCTCAGAGTTCATACAGGCGCTGGGTGCACGATGAATGCTTGGAATGCTACAAGAAAACTGGGTGCAACCCGCAAACACTCTATCCCACTGTGGTGAGAGGCAAGATGGGGAGCAGTATGATGAATCTCCCAGCCAGGTGATGAAGGATGCCTTCTGTTGGATGATATGAGTTCTGGAGCAATAAAATAATAACTAAATACAAGAGCAATGTGGTGGGGAAAAGGGACTGATCAAACTCCCTGTCTTTAGATTGTGGCTGGTGTCAATCAGCAAGCTCCAGTGACTGCTACAGCAAAAAGTCAGTTCATCTCAGCTGGTATCTGGCCCAATGTGGTTGTTGCAGAGATGCAGGAGGACCAGCACCTGCAAGAGCTGAGGAGGCAGCTGGACCAGATCTCCCCTGCCAGCTACCTTCCTGCCTGGCTTTCTCGTGGCATTTGTATCAGGGCTGTAGCACCCACTCTGTGGTCTCTTCAGGGCCACTGATCCTGTGGACAGCTGAAGTCCACAGAATTAGGCTGGTTTAACCAGTGGAGCAGCGCCTGCCAGTGCTTGAGTCAGGTGGGAGCGTGACACAGGACTGGTGCTCTCTTTGCAAGCAGAGACCCCATATATGTTATGGGGCCGCTGGCTGTAGGGAGCTGGTGTTGCTTAAACCTAGCCTAGGAGTAATTTCCATCGATTTTCCCAGGGCAGCACTCGGATGAGCACAGCCATGCTCAGGGTATGCCAGACTCTTCACGCCTAGCCTGCATATTTGGAGTTCACTCCAGTGGGGTGAAACCACAAACCTGCCCATGGAAGCTCGTGTTCAGGACAGTCCTGCCACTGCCGCCTCACCCCTCTTACCCATAGTCTGCAGCCCCAGCTACAACCCCGACAGAGTTTTGCATTATGAAGATGTTATTTAAATAAAAAAAGAAAAAAAAATCAAAAGAAAAAAAAAATAGAAAAACCAACCACCAAACCCACTCTACTCCCTCTCCTCTCCACCCAAAACATTCCAGCCTTTCCTTTCTTGCCACTTGAGAGAGGGGTTGTTTATTGACATTATGCAAGTGCTGAAATATTTTTCTTTCTCTTCTCTCCCGTCCCTTTTTTCCTTTCTCCCCCTCTGTCCTCTGGGGGCTGCAAAGGTAGTTCAAACCCCTCCAGTCATCTCGGCTTATCAGCCAAAGGAGATGCATTCCTCTGGGCTGCTCCCTTTATAAGTCACTGCTGGCGGGGCTCCCGCTCTCCGCTCCGCAGCCCCTGCTCCGGCAGCGCTGCCTGCTGCCCGCTGCCCCGCCATGCCCTAGCCCGGGCCCCTGGCCCCTTTCGCCCACCGGGGGACGCGCAGCAGCCCGGGGGAGGGCCTGCGGCGATGGCACTCCCGTTCCCCGCCTGCCTCTGAGGGCGGCTGCTGCCGTGATGTTCAGCTGGCACCGGAGCTTCACCCTGGGAGAGCCGTGGAGGAGAGGTGAGTCCGCACCCCCCGCGGCCGCCCCGGCCCGCCCGGGGCCAGCCGGCGCACCTCCCAAAACCCGCTCCTCCGCCACCCCCTTCCTGCCCCTCAGCGGCCACGCAGACGGTACTTAGGGCAAACCCAGCCCGGCCCGCCCCGCTCCCGAACCCCGCCGGACGGGCTGCCCGTGCCCCGCCATCCC
>JANRGW010040208.1:0-67087 GCA_024733675.1 Psilopsiagon aymara | reverse complement strand
GGCCAGGTTGGACAGAGCCTTGGGTGGCATGGTTTAGTGTGAGGTGTCCCTGCCCATGGCAGGGGGGTTGGAACTTGGTAATCTCAAGGTCCTTTTCAGCCCTAACTATTCTGTGATTCTATACCCAGTTCACTGTTACCTTTAAACTTTATTAAGCAAGTTGATGTAAGTTCTGATTCTGACAGAAGGGAGGACAGTTATTTGAAATCTTGTGATTTGTTTCAGAAAGCAGTACTGAGAGCGAGCATGCAGGTGGTCAGCCTGTGGTGATCCTTCTGGGTTGGGCAGGCTGCCAGGACAGATACCTGGCCAAATACAGCACAATCTACAGCCAGAAGGTGAGTACCTGATTCATGTTTTTATGACAGTCATGCAGCTCTCTGAGAAACCGCCTCTTTTTGTGCATGTTCATAAAATCACTCTAAAGCCTCTCTTAGTCTGAAGAGTTATTGGGGGTGAGTGGCAAGTTCTGTTGTCATTGGAAACTCCTTGTCTCTTGGAGCTCAGGCAGTGCTATCTAACAGTGGCTGATGTCATCTCTGTGTGTGCAGCTGAGACAAAATTACTGCCTCAGAGAAACTTTTGTGAATCACTGGAGTATTTTGAGGCTTTTGAAGTTATTCAGGAATGCTATTAACTATCTTAGCCTTCCAGACAGGTAAACATGTGGGGAAAGATATGGGTTTGTGGCTTCCTAATCGGTCATAGCACAGACTTGGTGAGGCCAGGCTGAGGATTGACAGAGCCCATCAGCGTCTGTCATTTGTTTGGCTTTTCCTTCCTGTGGAGGTGATTCATCTAAATATTGTAATGCAAATGTGTTTCACCCTGTCTGTGAAACAGGTATCCTGTAATAATCACCTGCTTATTGGGAGCTCCTTGTGTTTGAGCTAGAGAGGTCTGTCTAATTGCTAGTTCCCTAAGTTATATTTTCTTTTCTAATACTGTATTTTACTGCAGTGACCTCAGCTTGTAGATCTAGTATTTATCCAGATCTGTTTCAGCTATAGGTGGTAAAGTTTGTACATTAACAACATTATTGTTAATGTGTAATCTAGTGCAAGAGTCATTCATTGGCTTATTCTAGTGAAGAATTAATTGTGAAGTGAATGCTGTGACGAGGAAATGCTGCTGAGCAGATGAGGAGCATGTTACACGGCAGCATGACTTTTTAAAAAATACTTTTCTGTCAGAAAGAGGACCCAAATGGGAAAGGAGAGAAAGGGGTTTCTTAGCTCCCTAATAAGGAAGTGGCCGCAACCATGGTAAGACTTTGATTTAGGAACTTGATATCCCCTTCTTACTTGTTCACTGCTTATGGAGCTCTGGGCCAGAGGGCTGACTTGGTGGCTTTGGCTGGTGTTTGCCAGTGTGTTGTGTCAGTGAGTTTAGGTGGTAGAAAAGATCTAAAGCATTTATAAATGTAGTGCCATCTGCTTTATTTAGAAACTCCTCCAAGAGCCTGTTTCCCAGTCTATACCTTAACTGTAAAGGCAGTTGGTGAGGTGTTCTGGAACTCTGAACCACTGCTCTTCATTTGTACAACTGGAGCACTTCAAAAAGTCTTGTGAAAATCATGTCACTGTTTATTGTGGGTGAGTCTTGGAGACAGCTGCAAACAAGTACTACCCAAAGACAGGAAGAAATTCCTCCTCCTTCTTGCATTTGTTTCAATATCACAAGCTAGATGTGTCCCAGAGCAGGCCCCTCTTACTCAAATGGCTGATACTTATGGTTTGTGAATCAGAGAGATGGTTTTCTCTTCCTGGGAGAAGACTGACACTTGTAAAAGCTTGGGTGGCAATGTCCACAGGGGCTGTGCCAGTTAGCACAAGATCTGAAAAGATTTAAAACATTATCAAATTCAGGCCTCTGGTACCACAGAAGCCTTTTCATAATACTGTATGCTGTTACGATTATTATAATCCTATTAATATTGGCGCACTGCTACAGATACTGAAGTTTTTCTTCTGGCCCTGTAGTTTCTGTTGGAAACCTGCCCAAAATTTTCAAGTTCTTTGTGTTGATGCTTGCCTACTCCATGGAATTTACAGCACAGCCTAAAAGTGTGTGGGGTCTCTTTCTGTTCTTCTTAGGGGTGCGCTGTCATCCGCTACACAGCTCCATGGAGGATGGTGTTCTTCTCTGAGACCTGTGGCATCAGATCCCTCCAGACCCCAGCCAAGCAACTTCTAGAGCTACTCTTTGAATACAACATTGAGAGCAGACCAGTTCTTTTCCATGTTTTCAGCAATGGTGGTGTCATGCTGTACCGCTACATAGTGGAAATGCTCCACTCTCACAAGCAGTTTAAAGAACTCAAAGTCGCAGGCACCATTTTCGATAGTGCCCCTGGCAGAAGAAACCTGAGAGGAGCCCTTCGTGCCTTTGCAACAATCCTGGTGTCCAGGAATGTGCTGCTCAAGTATTTCCTCTTATTTGCTTTTGCCACCGCAGCTGCTGTGCTGCGGATCTTGCTGTACCCATTGACCCGCTTCATCCACAAGAGCCATTATGACGTCTTGCTGGAAGCACCCTCACGGTGGCCTGAGCTTTACCTCTATTCCCAAGCTGATGCCATCATCAAGGCCAGCGAAGTGAAGTCCATGGCTGATGCCCGTCAGCAGCTTGGTGTCTCTGTGAAGGCTGTGGACTTTGCATATTCAGCTCATGTTAGCCACATGCGATCATATCCCACCTATTACAGCAGCCTCTGTACAACTTTCCTGTCTGAGTGTCTTGAGGGCTCACCTCAATAGAGCTATAATGACCACCAGTGTTTGCCTCTTTGCTCAGTTTATATGGGAAACTTCACCTCCGTTGCCCTCATGTGATCGAAGGGAGGGAAGCTGAGACTTATTAGCTGTTTGGGTTGCTTTTTTATCTCCAAAAGTTTGAAAGCTTCCGTGTTACAGCAGAAGGTAGATAAGGATCAGTTTAAAGTACTGAAGGTGAAATCCTAGGATGGTTGATGTTGATGTGCTTTGATGATGACACCAGGGTGTCACAGGCCAGAATTTTACACAGGTTGTTATTTGTTTCTTCCTGTTCTGTTGTTCTCTGCTTTCCATATTGTGTCCTTATTTACTCCTGTTCAATATACACGTTCTGTTGCCTTGTGCTGATTTTACATGTCTTTTGCTGTTTTTTTCTTCTAAGCCGTTTCTTTTATCTCACAGTGAACAAACAGAAGCAGCTGTGCAGGATTTGCCTCTTCTGTTGGTGCATCTCATCTCTTGTTACACTGCTTGCTGGAGATCAGGCCCAGAAACCAAGTGTAAGACCTGGAGAAGGTGTGTGCAGGGCAGTGTGGCCATACTATGATCTGGTTCCACTAAATAGCTGAGATAGAGCATTCAAAGCTTTGATCCTTGTTGAGAGCTCAAATGTTTGTGATAACTTTTGTGTTTTTCAACTAAAACATTCATGTTAACCTTTCTGAATGTGTCTTGTGTTTGTTTCTCTTCCTTTCAGTCTTTTGTGTGTTCTTCTGTGTAGATTTGCTTCCTAGGAGAGCTGCTGATTTATTATTGAGGGTCTTTGAGCAGCCTATAGTGTGCGTTGGGAAATGCAGGAAACTGGCACAGCTGTAACCCGAAAGATCACAGAAACAGAAAGGTGGAACGACACAGAAAAGTGAAACTGTCTCTTGGAGCGATGATTTGTGCTGGCTGTTTCGTAAGTCACTTCCAGCCCACAAATGACCGTGACATTCAGTGTTTTTCCCCATAATGTTCTCTTTGGATGATCAGTTTTTGCTGTCTTTGCAGCATGTACTGATAATACAAGAAATTAATTCCACCTAGTGAAAAAGTTGCTTATTGCACTGCACTTCAGCCATGTTTCGTTTTGGGGTTTGTTTCTTTGTGGGAGAAACAGGGATAAAGCCAGAGGAGAGAAGGCTAATATGTTTACTTCATGTCACAGCATTGCCAGTTAATTAACCTTGTGGTAGACAGGATTATCCAACTTTAAATTCCCAGTGCAGGATTGCCAGGAACAGGCTGTGGAGGGCTGTGATACAGGCTTGTTTGGGCAAGGGGCTGCCCTTGTGAAGTAGGAACATAAAAAGTACAAGGGTTTTCATGTGTGGGCTGCTGTGCTTGCCTTGCCCACCCTTGGGGTTCTGGCATCCACAATTATAAAGCACTTGCTGTTCTGAATCGAAATGCAGAGAGGGAGCTCTCTGTGGGAGCAGACCAGGGTGGGTTGTGGTCAGCAGCCAGCACAACTGTTTTTAGCAGGCTAGTGTGGCAGCACTTGTTTAAAGCCGCGTAACCCCATGTTGGGCATGACTGTAAAGGATGTACTGGGGTGTATAGGTGATAATTAAGTGAAAAGGTGTTGATAGCTTGGTTTATCTTCAGTTTTTTTTAAAGCAAGAACTGGCTCCAGGCACAGGAGTCCTTGTTGCTCAGGGTTGTCTTCTGTAGGTGTGATCCCAGTTTCAGCTGCCACTGTGAAGATGAGCTGTAATTACCCTGGGTAAGATAGATAGATAGCTTCCAGCCTGCTGCTTCTCCAAACTCCCTAGGGTTTGGGCCTGTAAAATCCAGGCATGGTTGCCTATACCCAGAAAGCTCATCAGAGATCTCCCCGCTTTTTAAAGCAGGCCCTTGGTTTGTGCTGGCCGCACTGTAACTCCCGAGCTGTGCTCTGCCAGCTTTCCCAGGGATCTGGGCTGTGTCTGCTAAGCATCCAGCCCATTTGTGGCACTGGAAAAACTCTTAGGGAGCAGAGGTGATAAAAGGTTATTTAAGTAGCACTTGCCCTCATGCTGATTTCTATGGGTTCAGTATTTACAGAACAGTTAAACACTCCATAACATACGCCTCTGGATTAATGCAGTTGTGCTGGGCTGGGAATCTGCTGTTCCTGTTTATTGCTGTGGGTGTTGGAACTTCTCTTGTTTAAGGACTCAGGCTGTTGCAGAGCATGGCTGGCAGGAGCTGGAGCTAAACCCTCTGTCCCTGTGCAACGGAATGGCGAGGTTCCCTCTGGGAAGAGCCTCACCGGTGTCAGCTCCACATTCCATCCCCACCTTCACCTCCCCACCAGGGGATTGCTGCTTCCTTAATTCAGTCCAGCTCTTCCCCAGCTCCCCACTTTCCATGGCAGCAGGCAGGGAGCAGGCGCTGGAGCTCTGCAGTTGGAGGTGCCCTGGGCTTCACAGGCAGGAACTTGCTTATGAGCATTTCCACTGCTCAAAAGTGACTTAAGTTCAGGGTTAGTCAGTGCACAGACCTCTGTAAGAGCAGGGGCTTCTCCAGCAAGCCAGTGACTTACAGAGGCACCATCAGCATCGATCTTCTGGGTGAGTTTTGTTTTGTGTCCCAGCAAGTTTTAATTATGATTATGAGCAGTGTGTTAAATGTACTGTCTGACACATCACCTTCTTCTTTCCTATACAGTATGTATGCTCACCCTCCTCCTGTCTGCCCTCTTTATTTCTATTGCTTGTTATTTAAAGCAGAAGGTTAATAACTTGGAGCCTGAAAGCACATGGCCAAGACCTGATCCAGGCACTACTGGATTTAAAAAATCCAGCTTCATATGTTTAATCCTTGCTAAACAGCCACAGTTTGGTGCAGCCTGGGTTTCTAGAGAGCTTCAGCCTGAACCCTGGAAGCCAAAGGTTGGGATATCCTGGTAAATCCAAGTAAATATCTGAGAGGAGCTATGGGAGGGTATTTCAGATGTGGTCTTTGGGAGGGAAAATGCAGCATCCCTGGGCTTGCCTTGAGGGATGGGAGCAGGATATGGCGCGAGTGAGCTCTGCTGGAGGATGCCTGTGCAGCCGGGGTGCCCCATGGCACTGGGAGAGGCTTGCAGTGGGGACTGGTGCAGACCAGGGGCGTGATCCAGCCCAGCCAGGGGTCACGTTTTGGAGCAGGAGGGAGCATCTTGCAGCACAGCTAATTCAAAGCAGCCCCTTGAGCAAAGAGTAACCTGTGCCTAATAAAGGTGTCGTTTTAAAACAAGTCCGCTGTTGCCTTTTGTGTGTTGGGGCAGCAAACTGTGACCGGGCTGAGCTCCCATCTTTGTGCGTGGTGGGGTGTCGCAGACGTATGGGCAAAGCTCTGCCACTGATGGAGAAGTGTGAATGGCCTGAATGGACCCGAGCAACCCAGCTCCATGCGGTGCTTGCCAGAAAGGGAACTGGGGCGGTGTGAGACTGGTTTCCATCACCCATGGAGGTGATGGAGGCCAAAGCTGGTAGAGAGTGGCCGCAGCAGCCCTCAGAGTGGGGAGTTTGATCCGGGCAGAGCAGCGTTCCACGAGGTGGCAGCAGCCCCTCTCGTTGCTGCCTGGGGAGATTCCCACCTGAGGAGACCTCAACCTGTGTGTGCCTGGGAGCATCTCCTGCAAAAAAGGCAAAGAAAAAGAGCATCAAGGACAGACTCCGGCGGCCAGAAGTGGAAAGGGTGAGCTAATGCAGAACAGCGTCAGGCCCTGGAGCTGCACTCCCTGGGAAGTCATACTAGATCCCGTTGCTTAGCTTCAACTGAACATAAACTGGAGTTCTGATGTCAGGAGTAGCGTTTACTGCTCTTCCCGCATCAGGAGGTCGGGTTGCACCTTCCCTCTCCATCGCCCACAGAGGGCTAGCTATTCTTTGAAGCAAATCCATGCAATATTGTGGCTACAGACCACGGTCCAACTTCTGGAAATGCCACAGATCGGGACTGTGGAGCTCCCTTGGGTCCCCTGTAGCCCCCAAGCCCTGGGGAGGGAGCTGAGCTTAGCACTGCTCCCTCGAAAGGTTGGTATGACCCCAGAGCACACAGGGCTGGGGCTTGGGGGGTCAGTTAGGAAACACAACAGCACAAACGGGGCCCACAGGCACTACCTGAACGCCCCAATGCAGCCCCTGTGCACAGGGGCAGGGGCTCACCAGGCGGCAGCTCCCTCTGCCTGTGCTGCATTCCCCCATCCCCTTGACTTTGGACTCGAGAGCACAACCCCTCATCCCTGCATCCTCCCGTGCCTGGGAGCCCACCCCAGCACCGCTGGCCAGAGATGGGCGGCCCAGGCAGGGCTGGGGGGGCAGCGGTGTGCACTGCACCCTTGGTCACCCTCCCAAACCCATGGGGGGTGGAGCAGGGAGAGCGTGGGCAGCCCGTGCTCTTCCTGGGTGATGAATGAGCTGACAATAGGGTATTGATAAGGAATTAACCTTGAGCCCTTCTCGCTTCAGTGTCAATAGAGCAGGAGCCAAGTACACACGTGTGATTGGAAATCTGTGTTTGGCCTCTGCCGCCTCTGTGCCCATCGATGTGCAGAAGGACAAGGGGGGGGGGATGTCAACCTCCCTGCTGCCACCTCCAGCTGGGACCCTCACCAGCGGGTCCCCCTCGGCTCCCCAAGCCTGCTGCTCATGGGTTGGCCATGGGCATTATGGGGCTTCAGGAGCCTCTGTGTCTCCCCACCCGGCATATGGGGGGGCTGGATACCACGGCCCCCCCCTCCGGTTCCCCCAAAGGGCCCGTGCCCGTCCTGCTCCGGCCTCCACTCGGAGCAGTTTGTTTAATTAAGTGTTTTGCCTAATGGGATTGCCTCATTTCCATAACAAACTGGCGGGCTGTCATTAGGTGGGCTCCCTCATTCATTACTGTTAATTAGATATGGATCCCCCAGAAGGCGGCGCCGGGTGATGAACGAGGCCCCAGACACACGCTATTACACATTAGCATTTTCTCAATACCTCCGATACATCACGGGCCTCCGCTTCCTAAATAAAATATCAGCAGCCTGCTGCGGGGCGGGTGGAGGGGAGGAGGGTGGGTTCCTGCCCCTCACCCTCCCCTCGGGCATCCCATGGGCTGAGATGCTCTGCTTGCTCCCTGCCAGCAAAAGCAGCGGCCAAATCCACCCCTTTCCCCATCCTTCCCACTGCAGATGGGAAGAGGTCCCCGATGTCCCACTCCAGGGAACTCCCAGCACCCCATCCCTGTGGATGCAGCCATGGGGAGGGGGCTCAAAACACCCCACATTGACCCATCTGCTGAATGTTTGTAAACCAAAAGCGTTGGCGCCAGCCCGGTCCCTGCAGCCTCCCAGTGCCCGTTGTTGGGGGTAACCCTATACTGCGGCGGTGGCCCCTAATGCAGGATGTATAGATCTGTTGGGGCTGGGCGCCTCCGGCCCCCAACTAATGCAGCTGATGAGACTTCATTACCGGGGTGTCCCCTGAGGTGTGCCCTTCACCCTGCCCCCCTGGCACTATTGGGGGGACACCATAAATGGTGGAGTCCGGAGGGGGGTTGTGCTTCTGCATCTGTCCCTGCATCTCAAATAGGACTGGGGCTCTCCTTTGGGATATTGCCAACATCCAGGGCTTGTGTCTCCTCGCCTGCAAAAGGAAACACAGAAAGGCAGAAAGCGCCCGAGAAGATTTATACTTGTTTAATTAATGTCAAATGTAGTTTACAAACGGGAGTGACAAGTACCTTTTTGTATAATATACACTGACACACAATCATCGACACACCGGAATATCGCTTTGTGCAACTGGGATTCTTTGGGCAAAGATAGGTAACTCCAATAGTTCTTCTTTTTTAAATCATTTCAACTCATTCTAGAAGAGGGGAAGTGGCGGATGCCTGTGACCAACCTCTCTCCCCAGCCCTCCTCCTGCAGCCCCCCCTTGAAAACAGGGGACGGCTTTACAATGAAAACAAAGAAATCAACAAAAAATAACCCCCAAAACAAAGAACCGATGACCAGTTACATGTGGCTTTACACATTACGTACATAGAGCACACGGCTGGTCCACAACACCCGCCAGAAAGGCTGGCTCCCTCCTGGGGCCTATTCCGGATGAAGGGTTAGGATGGGGTATTCTGCCTCTCAAACCCACTGCAGCCTCTCCAAATCCAGCACTCACAGCCCGGCCATACCCCCTCAGAGCTTCCCTCCCACCTTTATAAACCCAGACCCAAGTTCTCTGTCCCTGCCCTTCCCCATCCCCAGTGCTGCTGGCTGGAGCGTTACCCACCACTGCAGCCCATTCCCCTGCCCATGGGGAGGCAGGACCCTATGGGGGTGCCCCAGCTTCCTCTGGTCCCCATGTGCTCCACAGGGATGTGCCCCCGAGGAGGGGAGGCTGCAGCTCTGGTCTCAGAGGCCACCGTGCTGCTGCGAGTGTGGACACCCAGGAAATGCATCTCAATTGGGAATTGCTGCCTTTTGCTGAGATGTTTATAAATACAGCTCCAATTTGGATTGGGTGCAGTGGGATCCTTATGGAATCACTTGGGAGATGCCAAGGACAGCAGCTGTTCTCTGCAAAATAGGGCAGAGAAGTGGCAACGGGACTTTTACTCCAGGCATCCTACCTCCCCATCCCTTCCCTCTCTGGAAACACCCCATCAGCCCAGCGGTGCCCAGCTCCAAACCCCTCATCCACTGCTGGCTCCAGACTGTCTTAAAATGCCACAGCCATGCTGTGCTGCCAGGTGGGATCTGCTTGGAAAGACACAGCCGGAGTGGAGGAGATGAGCTTCTCCATCTCCCTGTCTTCGGGCTTTGGGGAGCTGGCACCCCATGGCTGCCCAGGGAGCCGGGGCTGGGAGCAGTCAGCACACAGGGCATGCGTTCACCTTGGGAAATGGATCAGAATCTGTTTCCTGGGTCCTGGAAATAAAAGAAAACCCAACAAAACGAGGGGCCAGATGGCAGCTTTGGTTAAGGCTGAGGATAGGGGACACAGGGACAAGCATGAGGGACCGCGTGGAACAACCTGGGGCTGCAGGGAACCTCTGGCCCCAGCTGGAAGCATCTCAGCTGGGAAGCCCTGTGGATGAGGCAGGGCTGGCTCTCACCTTCACAAAACACAGGCTGCAGGAGGAGCGGCCTGTGAGAAGCCAGGGGCTGGCTCTGCACCGGGGGGACCGGCCGAGCCTCTCCCAGCCAAGCCACCAACAGAGCCATCGCTCAGACCCCACCACCCCTCCCTGTGCCCACCGCCTCCCAGCATCCTGCCTTGGCACCGGGAGCAGCACAGCAAAGCCAGGCAGGGGCAGGGGAAGGGGCTACAGCCCTGGAGGAGGCAGGAGGGGCTCCAGCTCTGCCCCGTTTGCTCCTTCTCCAGCTGGGAAAGGCAAAGGGGGCTGCGCCAGATCCCCCCACCCTGCCCGGTCCCCCGGCGAGGAGTTAAAAGCTGTGTCTTTCCGGGGATAACGATTCTATTATAAATAGCCCCATTAGCTACAACTAATGACAAAAATCCACCTCCTCTACTCCCCATAAGTTCTGTAAGTTATGGGCAATGCTACAGCCATTACTAAAAGCTGTTAACTTCATATCTGAATGAGGAAATATACACCACAGAACATTAAACCATTTATATTATATATATGTATATATATACTTTGTTTAAACTAATGACTTTAATGCCAAAACTTTGCTGAACCAAGAAAAATATGGGTTTAATGTTCTCTGCTCATTTTTTTTTTCTTCTTTAAAAAAAATACAACCCAAAAAAAAAAAAACCAGAAAGGGAAACTTATTAGTATGTAATGTTTGAGTCTATCCCATTTATACACAACATTGTAAACATATATAATCTATATTACATGTGCTTCATTTCTGCCTGGGTGTGGGTTTTTTTTCCTTTAAACTTTTTATCACTAGAACACCACGAAAAACCAAAACGGAACCAAACCAAAACCCAAACCAAAACAAACAGAACCAAAACCAGAACGAAACTGAACGAAGAACACAAGTTACAGGTTATTTAACATCTTTCTGGCAAGGGTCCCTTGTCCCCAGGTCTCCTGGGGGCAGAGTGGTCAACAACACAGTCCAAAGGAGGGCTCACGAGCCATCTGCGATGCAAAGCCAGCTCCAGGGGACGGGTGATGGGGAATACTGGTACTTAAAAAAGGGGGCTTCACAACAAAGGGTTTGGTTTTGCCCACTGCAGGTGCTGAAGGAGGTCTCAACACGCGGGCCCACTGCTCCTGTATCCTTGAGCACTGCTCCTGTATCCTCGAGTCCGTGTCTGGAGTCTCTGCTTTGTTTGTATTCATCTTCTTCCAATTTTAAAATGTCTTTTTTTTGTTGCTGTCGTTCCTCTCCCCCCTGGTGTGATGGATGAGCTGAGCCGAGTAGCTGGGTCCTGCCCTCCCGCTGGGTCCTTCATAAGTAGATGCGCCGAAGGTCTCCGGGAGACGTGATGGTGTTGCACTGGGGACAGAGCTTCTTGGCACCCTGCAACCGGCAGATGAGATGAACGGTGTGAGAGAGCGAAGGAGGACAACCTGCATGACCCTGCCCTTGGCCTGGGACCTCAGCAGGAGCAGCACAGGAGCAGGTGAGGCCATTCCACTTCCCCTCCAAGAGGATCAATGTCCTCCCAACAGCAGGTACGAGCTGTGAGAACCCCCAATGGCCTTTCTTCCCTACCCTGCAAGCCCCTCATCCCGCCGCAGTTCCCAGCACAAAGCCCTGGGAGAGGAGTCTTTGCAGATGGATCATAGAACCATAGAACAGTTTGGGTTGGAAAAGACCTCAAGATCATCCAGTTCCAACCTCCCTGCCATGGGCAGGGCCACCTTGCACTAAACCATGTCACCCAAGGCTCTGTCCAACCTGGACTTGAACACTGCCAGGGACGGAGCATTCACAGCTTCCCTAGGCAACATCATCCCAAGTCCTATGTCCTGCTGCGCTGTCACCACTGGCTTCCAGCGAGAGCTGCTCCTTTCTGCTTCCCTTGCTTACCCACAGCCCTCAGTGAGCCAGTTCAGGGCACTGAGCACGGCAGAAACCCAACCCAGATGGAAGAAGTGCATGGTGGGGACAGATCATCCCTTTCAGGGCAGCACACCAGGGGACTGCCTCAAACCCAAAGCTGCTGGCATGAAGGAAACCCCATCCTGTCCCCTCTCAGCTCACAGAGATGCTGTGGAGATGAGTGCTCTGCCAAGGTGAGCTACAACCATCAAGCTGTGATGTGAGCTGGGTGAGGAAATGGGCGGCTGACATGAACACTACATGAAACAAACCAAGGGCTGATGTGTCATCTGTCACCGAGCCTGACAGCAAAAGAGTGTTAATGAGCCTCAGAATCGGGGTCAAGCTAAGCCGGTCATCACTGGATTGGCAGATGTGACAGACAGTTGATGAGAAAAATGACAGAAAGATGGCTCTGCTGCAAGGCAGCCTCCCACCTACAGCACCAGCATAGGAAACTGGGATGCCCTGGCTTTCAGCACTGACCACAGCATCAAAACAACCTCCCTCTGCACACAGCTGAGCACAGGCTGTCTGAGCACCCAAACTTCTGCTCACTGCTGTCAGATAGGCCCTCCCAGCAGCTAACACCCAGTGCTGGTGTGACAAGAGCTGACAGGGATGCAGCACACTGTGAGAGAGCCTGCAAGCTTGCAGGGGGCTAGCTGGCAGAGCTGAAGCCATTCAGTTCAGTGCTGCTGCTGCTCCTCCTTAGCAGGGCTTGTTTCAGGACCTGCAGCAGTTAGTGGGCAGCTTGCAGGACATGGATGGAGTGGCAGGGCAGGACCATGATCTGCCACGCTGCTTTGGTACTGCTGCCTGCACTTGGGTACATCCCTAGCACCACTGCTTACAAAAGGCAAGCATCTTTAGGAAAGGTCCTCTCAGCTCTGTGCCAGCACCTGCAGAGACAGGACAGGGGCTTTCTCCCCTGGAAGCTTCTTGGATTCAGGAGAATCTGGAGGGGAGAATCCCAGGAACAGAGAATTTAAACAGGTGTAAGTAATTCACAAGGACACAGCTCCAAAGAGGTGCAAGTCATGTTTGCTCTGCACTACCGAGTACTACCGAAAGGCCCCTGCAGACCAGCCTGCTCCCACCGTTCCTGGTAGACATGGACTTTGCATGCTTGCTGCTCCTCAAGCTTTGGGCTTCTGAGCGATCAGGCTCTCATTTGAAACCCTTTACTGCTAGTGGGTGAGCTGCTGCCCTACACATGTTGGAACCACGGGCACTTGCACCAAAGATCTAAAATAGCCACGCATAAAGTCCTGTTGAACTAGAGTTCAACTAAACACGTAAGAGACACCCAAGACACCTTTAACATCATTCTCAGGGTGAGTGACATACCACTGGTGGCCTGCGTGGTGCACCTGGCTGTGGTGCTGATGCCTATGGGCACATCCTTCCAGCTGTCTGGGACCTATTCCATCCTCTAACTCCTGTGTCTATTTAGATTTTGAGCATTCCGGGGCAGGACGCATCTCACTGTGTCTGTGCAATGCACTGGGCAACTCCGTGCACCAGTCTTCACTGAGTGCTGGATTCTGGGAAGAGCAAGCACAAATCACAGTGGGAAAGAAAGGCTTAAAAGCCTGATGAAACTGACAACTGACTGTACTGGACTTCAACAGAGCCTCTTTATATAACAAGCCCCTTTGCTCATGCTTAAGTCCAGAGTTTTGGATCAGAGATCCAAAGCTGCGTTAGATAAGGACAAGCTCTACACCCCTTAATGTCCCAGTGAAAACTTCCTGCAGCAGTCACAACAGGCAGGACAAAACCCCCTCACATCTGCCCCTTCTGCCACTTTTAAAACTGTGTGGGTCAGGCTACATAGCAACACTGCTCAGGAGGGGCTCACTGATCTGGATTCAAATGTCACAAACCAGCCTGTTCCAATTGAGTCTCTGCTCAGGCCTGCATTGCCATGGAGTCCCCAGGTCCTCAGAGGTGCCTGTTGCATCTGGTTGGCCTCTTCACATCATCTCTGTAGCTGGAGGGTCCCAGGGGAAGTGGCAGGGAGGCACTGAGGAATTAATTCACACCATGTTGTCAAAGGGGCAGCAGCTGGCAGCTGCCCGTGTGAGCCCTGACAAGAAGTAAATGCGCATGGGGACTTTAAGGCATTCCAGATGTGACTGCTGCACACATCTGTGTCCATGCTCTCCTTCCCAAGACAGGCACAGCTTAATGGCAAGAGGCAGCAAAGCATTCAACCAAGTAGCTGGAGCCTCTCCTCTAGGCAATGTACCAGGGAGAGAGGTACCTTCTGCAAGACCAGTCTCCTGACCCATCAAACGCCTCAAAGGATGCTGGCTGCCACCTGAACCCATGCCCTGCCGTCCCTCAGTGCTCCTGTGCAATGCTAAACAGCATTTCAGTAGTTATTTCCTTTCAGCCCTGCTGAAGTTGGAGATGTTTGTCTGTTGGTGGGTGGAGAGGAACATAATTTCTTCTAAACCCAAACCTCAGTGCTGTCATCAACCTGCATCTCGTGCTCCCTTCTGGGAGCTGCAGGTGGACTAAACCAGCCACAGGCACATACATGTATGTGGGCCGTTGCAAGGGCAACCTCGCTGACACAGATTAGAGACCTCCTTGTGGGAAATTCTGGAAGGAGATTCATTGAAAGCCACTCTGCTCAGGTCCCTCCAAAGGCTGTGCAGGTGCTTGCTGTAAGCACAAGCCCTCCGCACCCAGCCCACAGGATGGCAGAACAAGCCTGATTAAACCACTGCAGCTTTGCTCTCTCTTCCATGGCAAAGCAGGATGAGGTGTGCAATTCCTTCACACCCCAGGGAAAGGGAAGATGGGTGGATTTGCCCTCCCAGACCCTGGGATCTCTGTCCTGGAGGTTTGCTTTCTACATCACACACTGACACAGCTACAGGGAGACCCACTCTCCCACCTGAGGCTGCGAGCTACACATGCACAGCCAGGACCATGTTTGCAACCACGCCAGAAAGCAGAACCCAACCACATGTAGCCTGACCCATTTTCTGCAGAAGCCTCACGATCACAGACTGATTTAGGGCAGTGGTGGATGTTCCTTCACCCCATGTGAGAAGGGCAGCTCTTCTTGAGCTCTGAAGCCTGGGTACATTGGAGGGAACAATGGTATCCTAGAGCTCTTCAGCAGCCTGGCCCGAATGCTGTGCAGGCTGACTGCACGTGGCATGCTGGGCTCGGGTCTCCGGGTCTCCACAGTACTTATGCTTGGTATTGAACAGTTCAAGCAAAAATAATGACTTTGGACCCTTGGGGAAGCTTTTCTCTTTTCTCCCCCTTTTAAAATAAAACTGTCATCCCCTGCACACATAAGCATGTGTGTTAAATTGAGAACTAAGTCCTGATTTTTTTAGTCCTTTTTACATTGAAATTGCTTAGAACCTTGCTCCTTACATCTGACTTTTCGGTGTAGGTGTGCAACATTCATTGGCACGAGCGTTTAAGCTCTCCTGTCTTGTAGAGAGGCACATAAGCGTGTACACACACACATGCTGGCACAGGCACAATGAAAAAGCTTTTGCTCCCCCACTGCTCACCTGCCAGCTGGGGTTACTAAACTTTTCCCTTGAAATAAAAATGCTGTGGAATAATAAGTCCCACCTGTCGGCCATTTCTTTCTTTCTTCTTTTTTTTTCCAGGTCCTTCTGCTCCTTTCATCATGGCTTCATGGAAAAGCCTTGATGTGTTATAGCTGCGTGTGCTAGAGTAAAGGCCACCTCAGCTTTTCCATTATAAACCCCAGTTTTGAGGGGTTTATAAAACTCTGCTGCAAGAAGTTTGCTCCAGGGCTGCTACAAAGCAAAGCAAAGGGGCTGGAAACCAGGATGGAGTTTATTTTTTCTTCTCCTTTCTTAATTAAAATTTGGCAACTGATTGATCCACAATACAGGCTAATCACTTGGGGTCGTAGCTTGAAAAATACATTAACGAGAGCTGAGATGTTGGGAAGTCGTTAGGGCTCAGATGGTGCCAGGAAGGATTGGAGGATTTTGTCTTAAAGTTGCCTCTTAAAAAAAAAGAAATGGTGTGACGTCTGCTATAAACTGGCTAAAACAAGAAAACTCAAAAGGAAGGATTTAGGCACTTCCTGCTGTCCTGTGGGTCCTAAAAATGGGCAATTTCCAAGCTGAATATACTACCAGGCACAGAGAATAAAGACACGCACACAGAGCAACTCTGCCTACACAGTGCTACCATCAAACCTAGGCTTAAAGCTTGCCTAGTTTAGAGGTAGGAAAACCTCTAAAGCGTGACAGGACCTCTAAAAGGCGACAGGAGAGACTCAAACAAAGAGTCAGCTTCTGCTAGGAGAAGAACTGAACTCCAAGATCCGATTCCCAACAGAGGCAACAGCCCCTCTCCCTCCTGTGTCTCCACATGAAGCGGCAGCTGCTTCTCTGCAAATGCTAAGTCCCAGAGAAGCAGTCATTCACCACTGATACTGTGGGGTTAAAGCAACCAGGAGAGCAATCTTTATCACAAAGACCCCCCCAAGGGTGGCGATCACCCCTGCAGGTTGTTGGGAGGCCAAAGCTGAAATATGTTAATAAATAACTGGATAACCTCATGGCAGATAGGAACATCGTGAAGGATCAAGCACAGCATCTTCCATGCAGCTGTTGCCCCAAAGGTCCCTATGTTGCTGGAAGCACTAAGGAATCCCCCAGAAAGATTGCTCTGTATCTGCACTGTTCTTACAAACCTACTCCAGCCAGCATGGGACATACACTATTATAGCCTAGAAAAAGCAATGAGGCTAAGAACGTAGTAATCTACCAAAGATATAAATGCATCAACTGCAAAGCATGCACATCTATCGATGGATCCCCTGGAAGCACATTCTCTGCGAAGAAGGCTTTTTAGAAGTGGTATTTTCCTGCTCTGGCAGTTGTCATTTTCAAATAGGCCCAAGACATGCAACCACAAGCCTAGGGCACCAAACACACACAGGAAATGCTGGATCCAGTACAGGTGATGGGGGAAGCTCAGCAAATGGCACCTGCCCAAATAAACCTGCCCTCCTTCAGCCCCTGCCTGCTTGTACCCACCAACAGCTCCATCTCTGACTTAGCTTTTAATGCTATTTACCTCATAAAGAAGGATAGCAGGGTCTGGGAGATCACAGAACTATAGCACAGAGGGATGTCAAGAACTCACTGATCCATTCCCCCAGCAAGATCACCTCAATCTGAATTACTGCTGATGGACACACACCAAACCTGTTCTCACAGACCTCCAAGGATGGAGGCTTCAAACCTCTCCAGCAAAGCACTGCAGCAGATTGCCAATGTCTCCTGTCAGAGCTCTCTTACCAGGAGAAGGAAAATATGAATCTCAGTCACCAGTAGATGAAGGTCCCTCTCAAGTTAATGGGGAAGGATGGAGAAGAGGCAGATAAACCTCTACCAGAGGGAGATTCATCCCCCATCACCCAGTGACTCAGGGCTGCAGTCCAACAACCCAGAGGATAGATACCTGCTGCAAGGAGGGCTGACATTCAGGGAAATGAATCCCACCTCCTGCTGCCCAGGCTGAGCTTCGTCCTGCAACACCATTCCCTCTCCTGTCTTGGAAGAACCTGCACATGTTTTCAGGACTTTCCAAAAGGGATCACAGGGAAGTCACTCCAGGCTTATATCCCGGTTCCTGTGTTACTTCAAGATGTCAACTAGATCTCAGCACGCAGGACGGATGAATGAAATATATCACTGTTGAGTGCCCCAGACAACCAGCAAGTAGGGAGTAACAAGCTCACTGGTGAGATTTGATGCAGCAATACAAAACCAGCAGACAAACCCAGCCAACAGGCTTTCCTGGGAAGCCAGGCATGATTACATGGCATCAAGCAACACCTTCTTGTACCCCTCTCCTTGCATCCATTCTCTGTTTTGCCCACAACTACAGCTCTGCCCACAGTGTATACAGCGTACAGAACATCTTTAACCTGTGGCTGTTGAACCATAGCCCTCAGGGAGAACAATTATGCTCACATAGCAAGTGGAAGGAGAGAAAACCATTAAACTCAATGTGTCGTGATTCTGGGTGAAGAGATGGTTCCTCCCTTTCTCCACAGCCCTGAGGAGGCCTGTCTAGCCAAGCAGCTCCTATTGGCACTGAGGTGCTGCCTAACTCAGTGAGCACCACAATCTCAGTTCTCTTAAGCCATCTCCAGGGTCCCTTTCTGCAACTCTATCCTTTCCTTCATATTAATCCAACACACCAACAGGAGACAGATGGAGTCTCCTCTGGTGAATGTTTCATCCCCACAACTTGAAGCCAGTTTGATGCACTGAGCTCTAATATAATGGTACCAAAGCTAGAGAGTCCAGCAAACACTTGTAGAGGCAGTGGTTAAACACATCTCCCTCTCTCCCTTAGGAACAGAACAGTTATAATTTGGAACTGGACATCAAGAGCCCAAAGTCCAAAAGCTTCATCTTCAGAAAGCCCAAGTGCTCTAAAGATCCAACCCTCATCAGTGCCCAGTACACCACTGAAGTCAGGGGACACTAGAGATGCTCAGATCCTTGTAGCATTGTATCCTAGAAAATGTTTAAAATCGAAGCCTTTTAAAAACCACTTCACCTCCTCTGGTCTATAGACAGAGGTGCACATCAGATTTCACCCTGTCTTCAATACCCTGCAGAGGTTTAGAAGTGCTCCCAGGCACTCCGCGCCTCCAGTTCCGGGGCCTTGTTCAATACACGGTCCTCCCTCTCCCTCTCTCTCAGACACATCACACTCTAATTTAAGATTAGATCTTGGCTGGGCACATACACCACAGGCGCACAGGAGAAAGGGGACTTTTCACCAGCAGGGATGGCAGATCTCCAGAACGTTCAAAAGGGGCCGGAAGCCCGGCACAACCCACCCGCCCCAGCTCCTATTAACTCCAACAAATTGTTTATTGCACAACAGAAGAAAAATGTTGCCCCTTTTCTCCAGCCAAGTCTTTCCATGTGTGCTGCACGCGCAGGCTCCCTCCTCCTGCCCCTGCTGGGGAGCCAGCTTTATACCCAGGGAAAGGTAACAGCGGCGATTATTACACACACTATCCCACAGCTCCTCGCTTGTTAAAAAAAACAAGAGTCTCTTTTGTGCCCGAAATAAAAGGAGATACCTTAATTAGAACAATGCAGGTTGGTGAGCATTAAACACTGAGCCCAGCTGCTGTATGCCATTAAATTCATAAAAACAAGGAGGGGGGAAGGAGGGCAGTCTTAACGAGATTACACACATTGACTTTGATCAAGACACAAAAGCACCAAGGCGTTCCAGGGTTTTTATTGCTGTCTTCGGGCTACATTTTAATGGTTACATTAGAAACATGCGAACCCAGGCTGGGAGATTTTTTTTTGAGACGGGAGAGGGAGTGCAAGCATGCCTTGTGAAAAAGCCTGCTTTAATAAACTGGGGGCTGCAGGGAGAGGCTGGGGCTGGGGAACACATGAGTAGCCACTTATTAATTGCTTCCCCTATGCAAGTGCCAAGTCCTAATATGATGTCTTGCTGGACTATTCCCATCCCTCCAGCCTGGCCGGCAGCAGAGCAGTGTGCGGAGAGCACACAGCCAGCTCCATCTCCACCTTCCTGAGGGAATTCTAGAGGAGATGGCTCCCCCCTTGCAAGGGTAAATGCTAACCACTGAGTACATGGAATGGGATTTCCCCATCCTCATGAGCAGCTGTAACCACAGTACATGAAACAAAGGGGCCTGACTGAAGTTGAACTAAGTTGCTGCTGAGCCTAAGAACAACCTGAAATCGGTGCCACAGATTTAGAAGATGACTTGAGGGTGGTGGGAAGAAGAGAGGACAAAGACTTTAGAGCACCAAACATGAGAAAGAAATCAGTGTTTTATCCCCTACTATAGCACTGCTAAAGGACAAGATTACTCTTCACTTGGCAAAGGTGGCAGAGCACGCATTCACTCAAACACCTCACAGCTATGTACCCACATATGTGTCTTTTATAACATGCTGCTAAAATGTTTACAAAAGCTTGTATAATCTAAATAGTGACGGGGTGTAGCTGAAGAGCTATAAAATACAGCCCAAGGGATAGCCAAGTTATTGAGTTGCTATTAGTACTCAAGCCCACAGGCACTTCACCATCCTGGTAACTTTTCTTGGACAAGACTTTTAAAAGGCAGGATTTAAAGTATGATCAGCTTAATCGTAATTCCAAGCACACAACGTTTTCTATAAAGTAGATTTTGTAATGCCTTACAGGAACAGTTTTTAGGAGTGGCATTCCCTTACTTTTTTTTGCAACCAAACACTGCCTCATCTTGCTAACAGGAGAAGTAGAAAGCGTAACTGACTATTTTCCACTCCCCAACCTGTGCAAAATGAAAGCTTGAAAATCAGCTGCACAGGGGACATTAAAGGCTGATTATAAAGGCCACAGTTTTAACACAGGAAAGGAAAACACTTCATTTAATAATGCCTTATAATTTAACCCGATCTCCTTTAATACATGTTAAATTACTGCTGCACTGGGTCACCTACTCGGTGTTCAAGTCAGTCCCCAGTATTCGAAACAGAATGGCATACACCTGAAAACTGCACAGTGCTATTTCAAATAATCGGGAAGATACAGATTTATATTCATAAAAGCTCCCTTTCATATCCTCTATCCTGAAGATGATTCCCTTTGCTTCAGGGGGAATATCAGGTTTCTCAGAAGCTATCCATTCCATGAAATCTCAGTGGATTTGGCCTCCATTCTCACAGCTTTACCTTTTTGCATGGCTGTCCCAGAGGAAACTACTGTAAGACAAGGCTGTCCCCAGCACAGAGCTCTTACAAGAGCAATGGCTGTCCCCACGGCAGCAGAGGAGCAAGCAGGGGGCAGGGCTGCACTTTGGTCATGACGACTCCAACGAAATTCATTCAAGTCAAAGCTAGAATGGGGGGTTGAACTGCACGGCTTGGGAAGTCTGCATGCACAGCATTCAGATAGTCTGAATAAAGCAAAAAGCACCTTTCCCTGTGGTGACTTAAAATAAAGTATCCCAGAAGAGAGGAAAAAGCCTGTAAGACAACAAGAAAGTAGCCAAGAGCCTCACCAGAGTCCGCAGCCAGCATTCTTCACAGTGCACATGCCAGCACTGAATGGAAGTCAGGGGCATTGTGTAGGAGTCCTGAAGAGAAGAAACAAAGAGGTTACTGCCACAGCAGGGATTGATGATCCATTGCTCCCAACCCATCATAGTGTCCTTCTTTGTCAATAACATTGCCTTATATTTTGTCCTAAAAAAGTAAGCTTGTGCAATATGTGAGTTTGCATTTTTGCAATGTTTGTCTAGTAGAGGCAGAAAGTCTCCTGCAGTCCCTTTTCCGGACTTCGCGGAAGTCCTGTTGGAAGCTCACAATCCACTCAATTGCTGACCTGGCTCAGCACAGCTATCACAGGAGCATCTGAAGCTGCTGTGGCCACCTGCCATCACTCTCATCAGAAGGTCACAGAGCATATGAAAACCAGTGACAGGGTAAGATTAATCCTTACCGCAACTCTTAATTTGGCAGGAACAGTTTAACCGCATCCTAAGAATGCCGCTGCAATGTCAGCAGACAGGCCTTCTCTGGAGTATTCTCTATCACTGTGAATAAACCTCTGGAAATCAGCAGCAAGCTGCTGAAGCTGAGACACGACTGTGCTCCCACACCTACACGGCGTGAGCTGGGGGAGAGAGCATCATGCCTCAAGCTGAAGTTGCTGAGGGAGCCCTCCACCAAGCAGAATATTCTCCTTCCATCAGCGGGATAAAAACGTAACAGGAGATGTGAAGCTTTACAGGCTCACACCATCAGAGGGAGCTGCTGCTCTTCTTTAAGAAGGCCAAAGCATCACTACAGAGCAAGCATGACACTGACAAGTTTTAAGTGCGCAGGCAACATTCCTGCTTCCAAATCACATTATGAGTCTCAGATCACAGATTCTGCTCTCTCCTATGGATGTAAATCTGTACATGCAGGAGAGGACGCTGTTATCTGGGAGTTTTGTATAGGAAGGCTGTAAGTCATCTCAAGTTGGGGGTTTTCTACCCCTCATACGGATGGACAGCTACAAATACCAGTGGAACAGTGCATACGGAAATCTCAATTGCAAAAACGACCTAGCACCTTCATGTAAAAGGCTGATTGGTGTAGAGGCACAAAGATGAGTTCCCCCACTCTACCAAAACAAGGAGAAAAGCCTCTCTCCTCCTCAGCAAAGACACCAAGGCATTTCTGATTCATTACCACAAGTGGAGCACTACTCACCATGCAGATGAGACATTTATAGCGGTCCCCACGGGAAAGCTGCCTTTCTAACTCACGGACACGAGCCTTTAACGCTTCAAATGTTGTCACTGCCGAGTCTTCTGTAATTCTGCAAAGGATGATGGAGAGTGAGCATCACTGAGCACACAAGACTGGGAAGAGTTTGGGGAGAAATGGATCCCTTTACAGGTACTGCACAGGAAATGGCAACATTCCAACTCATACATCCAACTTGGGGTGCAGAGGAATTCCTGGAAAGCCCAGGATGAATCCTTTGAGGTGTCCTACTAAACACTTCCAAATGCATCATGACAGAAAACAAAGGTGCTGGGGTTGCCAGCTTCACACAGAGCAAGTTGATGCAAAACACAGACATCTAAGGAACAGATTTGTTTGGTTTTTGTTTCTGCTTCTTATCTCCCTTTAGAGGTTCCTTTAGGACCAAATGCTCTGGACAAAGTTCTGTACATTCCACTAAAGCTGGTAAGATAACTTTCTGTAGGCAACAGGAGCTGCTCTTCCCTGCAGAGAATGAATGTCTTTGATGGCCATCAACCTTGTAAAATACAAAATCAGCTCATTACACAAGATAACACAATGCTTTTATATTACAGGAACTCCTAGCTTTTTAGGCTCCAATACTGAAAAAAAAAAAAGGAAACAAAGAAATGGACACTGTGCTAAAGGGGTGGCTATAAAAGCAGCTTTACAATCTCTGCTTTCCCATTTCCTAGGGTCATTTTTGATGGGCAGCATTATCTCTTTTGTCACACAGGCGCTGTGCTGAGGGCAGACAAGTGTATTTTCGTGGTTCTGCAAGGCTGGTGAAAAGAGCAACTTGCCAACCTAAAAGCAAGGGCAGACAGCAACACTAAGCAAATGAGATGCAGGGAGCAATGCAGACAAGGATGTGTCACTCCAGCATGCTGCAAAATCCCAATTTCTACAGCACAGACAGGGAGGGACCCTCAAGCATTCCCCAGCAAAGGTTTAGAGCATTGTATTGACATTAAAGCTTTCACTCTTATGAAAAATCAAACCAGCAGTTTTCATGTAAGTCAGTGAACTTCAGACCTGTCCAAGCAGACCCAGCTCAGAAGAACCTGCAAAGTATCCTCACCACCAGAAGCTGCATCAATCACAGCATAACCCACAATGGCACCTACATGGTCTGCCTTTTTAGAGGATGATTCATCAACAGGTAGCTAAAACATAGGTCTAGTGGAATCACTGCAACCAATAAAGAGAGCTGCAGCCTCAGTACTCCCACTGCACACATACACTCACTGCTTTGTTCATTAGTCACTTATTGCCAGCACGCAGGGAGGAACCTGAGGTATCTCCCTTGAGGTGACTCTGCTGGCTTCTCCCAAGGCTCTGGAAACAGAATTAGGTAAAAACCTTGAATGATTTTCTAATTATGACACTTCAGAAGAAACCACAGCTGCAGGAGTGCGTCTGGTTAAGTATCAGCGTTACAGAGCTCCTCCAAGTTCACTCCTGCCTTTGCACGCATCAGACACTCTCTGCACGAGTTAACTGTGGGAAGATCTTCATCAGGAGATTCACTGCAAATGACAGTTGCTGTGAAATGGCAACGATTTTAAAACTGCAAAAAAGGCAAAGAAACGCACATGTCCCACGACAGACCAGTGGGTGAGGACTGCCTGGGGACAGGGACACTGTGGATTCAAGTCTGTGTATCCATAAATATTCTTTGGAGCGAAATGAAAGAGCTTCAGTAGCAGACAGTGCTCCCTGCTGTGAACCACCCACTTGCTCCTACTCACTGGTATAAATTATTACCACATCCCAGCTGGGGCTCTAACCCTCAAGGAAGAGGTGTTAGTATTTTCAAAGAAAGTCTAAAAGGTGTTAGTTTTGTCCAAGGAAGAAACAGAACTATTTATTTATAGCTTTAAGATCATTCTTGAATGAGAAAATTGCTTCCTTTCAAGTCTGGCGCATCAACAAGCTGATGCTGGATGAGGGCTGCAGCTGAATTTGACTTTCTGGAATCCACTTCTTCCAGCATGAGTAAAGGCACTGGAGGTGTAAAGGGAGCGAGTGTGGCTTCTGCCAAAAGCAGGTGGCACGCAGAACCTCAACCCTTGCTAATTTCTCCTATTACTATCTGTGGAGCTATCTGCCCTCTGAAGGGCAGGTGGCTCAGCAAGGGAAAAGTTGATTCCCTGAACAGATTCAAGCAATGGCATATTTATCCCCAGGCCCACCCCAATAACAGTCAAAGCTTGAAAAGGAAAAATTTGCCACTGCAACAACTAGAGGAGATAGAAAATGGCTTGTTTATAGAACCCTAAATGGCTGACCCCATCGGCCAATTTCAGAAAGTCTCCCAGATAATCGTACCTGTCCAGTAATAAACGAATGAATCAGAAAAGGAGGCTGAATAGAGGTATAAGCAATAATGCTCAGAGGCTGCCTGATACAATGGCCAATCAATAGGAGGGCTGTAGATCAGGGTGCTAGTTAGCTGGAAAATTACCGCACCGCTGCGTGCGTCACGCTGTAGGGATCCTGGACAATCAATGTGGGAGGTATTGATTTAGTTATTATCACTTCATACGCTCCAGACATTGTTAAATATACATTTATTAACAAGGCTGGGGTGCATTGGTAAGAGCAGGAGCTTTAGCCACTGCAACAGCTCCCAGGGCTGATCAAAGCTCAGCTGCGACAGACTTTAAACTCCATGTTCTTCCTGCCAAGTGCGCTCTCAGGACAAATTCTGACGCACAACATAGTGCCGAAGATGCAGCTCCTATCTCAAAAAAGAGAGGTTTGGCCATAAGTGAGTATTTTGCACTTGAGAATTTAGGAAAGCCTCTTGGAGCAGCAGCAACCAGGGACAAGGCGGCCAAGGGTCAACCCAAATTGAATGATAATTGCATGGTTGCTTCCAAAAAGCCGGAGGAAATGAGGTCAAGGGAAATAGGGAGAACATTAGTAAATAAAGGAAACTGGAACTACCTCCAGGGATAGAATAAAGACAAGAGTCACTTCCCATGTGTCTGGCTCCAGTAGTGGCCAGCACACTTGGGACACATGCCATTCCATTTAGCAACATTTTACCGTCAACCTGCTGGTTGTATCCTAAAGATAAGCATCGCTGAGGAGCAACAATTCCTGCAGCAGCAATCTTGGGAACTCCCTCAGGCTTCCCTCTTGCGTGAGCGCCACAGGAGTGCTTGCCTGGACACAGCTGGAAGTATTTTTACAGGGCAATGCCAGGGTGGAGCGAGGGTCAGAAAGCCAAACTTCACGGCCAGGTTAAGGCTGTGTACAACTTACCTTGCCAAGGGAGGCAGAGGGCATTGCAGGGAAGAAGGAACTGGCTTCCACAGCCCTGCTCTCCTGGCTTTCCCTTGACCTCCTGCTGGATACAGGAGGACTCTATGAACAATTTTGTGCCTCAGCGCTCTGATTTGACGTGTTTGGATAACGTCATCTATCAGCTTTCAGAGACCTGCTGAGCACAACTGCTGCCAAGAGCAACGCCTGGACCCCAGCCCTTGCTCTTCTGGGGCTCCAGAGCAGGCGAGCAGCCTCACTGACACTTGAACTGTCCTCCCGGGCTGAGGACCTATCAATAGGACACGCTGATGCTCTACGCACTGTGGATCTACATCATCACAAACAGCAGCATGAGCAAGAACGTTTATCCAAGAGCAAGAATATAAAGGGCTGGCTTCTTGCAGAGGCAGCTTGGTCCTGCACTTTTCTCTGGACTTTTTGATTAACTCTTCAACAACTTGGCAGTCACAACTGAGGAAGCTGGGTACCAAGAGATTGGGCACACAGCATGTGTCAGTTTTCAGCCTTTGTGCTAAATGCATGTTTTTCTACTGTTCGCAGCATCTCCCCCTGAGCACTGAAAATAAGAACAAACTTTCCTCCCCTGAGCAAATCCTTGCTTTGTTCAGGTAAAAGACCAGACGAAGGGCATCAAAATACGCCGGGTAAGGAAAAAGCACCTATCCTTAGCTTTGAGCTGTTAGCCAGCAATCACCTCCTGGGAAACTCCCCTGGGAATCAGCTGCCCCCCTCTTGCAAAAGGAAAAATAGACTTTAACCCAAACACTGGTTATCTGTTAAACATTAGCATGCATGTGATCTTTGTTTCTCCAAATTAAATCGAGCAATTGCTACCCGCTGTCCCAGTGGGCAATCACAAGCAATTCCGTTAATTAAATTATCTCTGATTCTGCAGCTCTGGAATCTCTCAATTGACTAAGTCTGTGCTTTATCATCAACAAAATACTGGACGGAAAAGGAAACAAAAAATGCTGATGTCAAAGTGATTGGCTTCAGTTAACCCTTCCCAGCTGGATATCAAGGGCTACTCAAGAAACTGTTGCACTGGAACGAGCCCAAGAGCAAGAGCCTTGTACCAGAGATACCAGTAGCAGCTGTTCACTTGTGTTCCCTTTCCTTTATACAGAAAGGACAAACCACCGCATCATTACGGCCACAGAAAGATGCAAACTGTTTGCTGCTGAAGAAGCAGAAAAAGACCTCAAAGATCTGTAAGCCCCTGCGAATGCCCCATCCTCCCTTCACCCAGATCTCTCTCGATGTACCCTGCTGCTGACAAGTCCCCATAAAACATTCGCCTTCGGTTTATTTCAACTGGATATAAATTTCCCTTTCTTCATAAATGGCCACACTGTACACAGCATTCCATAAATTTTTACAGTTCCACTGTTTGTATGTACCTTGTAAAAAACGCTTAGCACTGATTAAATGCACCACCAATAAAATTTCATGGGCTACTTTTGACACTTGATATTCTGACCTTCTTCCCTCTTCCACATGTATTTATTTGTGTTTTCGTATGCCTGTAAACACAGAGCGGAAAATGGACAGTACCATTGCTAAACCCGAGAGTGATGTCTTCGTTTTTAAACAAAGCCTTTATTTTCCCTTGTCTGAGGTGAAGAATCTGATCCTGGCAGAACATGCATGCCTCTTCCCTGCACCAGGGCCAGAGGTCAGGTCACTAGCAGCTTAAATATCAGAAATATTAGAAACAGACTGGTCGATGCTTTGAAGACAGAGTCAAACTCAAGTAAGATTCCAGGAGCAGAGAAATTGCTCCTGGCCATATCCAACCATGGCCACAGATGACAATTATCATAACCACTACTATGCTGCAGAAGAGAAAGCCTACTGCAGTCCTTGCATCATGGGGCACAAATCTTTTAAAGCTGATAAAATGATCCAAAAGATGTCCCCAGCATCAGTGCTCAATCATTTAATCGCAAGCCTTCTCTCATAACCAATTTATGTTGGGGTGAGAGGGCAACTTTTTCACAGGAGAGACCATGTTTTATTAGCCTGTAACATGCTGTGCATAACTGCTGTGACACTGGTAGCACCTCAGAGGATGATGCTGCTGCATTGGCTCTCTCTCATACATTGCCTTCAACACATTCCCTTGCTGTCTGAGTTCTAAACACTTACTGAAAACAGCCCCAAGTGTTCTGGGATAAAAACTCTTTCTGTTTTCAACCTGGTGAAAGAATCTGCCCCCTTTTTCAATTTAGCAAGCACCACCTGCAGCAAGTGCTATAGCTGACAATACGGGGAGTTTATTTTAGCAGGTGTGGGTAAGCGCTACTGAAGTCAGTGGGAGATAAAGATACAAATGCCTTCTGCACTTACTGGAATGCAAGAACATAACAAAATGCTGAAAAAAAAGTTTGTTATTAACAAGTAAAACACTTAAACGGATAAGGAAGTTTTTGAAAAGAAAAGTTACAGGTGGCTTTAAAAGGAAACAGATGCAGCTCAAGCATTTTCAGTATGTTAAGTCTCTGTAAGAAGCCCAGTGTCAGTGACTGGTGGCAGACTGACTGTGAGTCACCCCAGAACATGTGGGCTACTGCACTGGCATGATGCACTGTGATTTTATTTCACTGGATGAGCTGGCTGCAGCAGAAGGGGCCAGATCCCCAGCAGCAGAAAACTGCCCAGCAAGCTGTTTGCAATAGAGCCATGTCAAATCACACCAAGTGAAGTTTAGACCCTCAGTCTGTGAGTGCCAGTGATAAAAGCAAATCTTCTGGCAAGACATCAATGTTTTAGGAGCCGGCTTCCCCTTTACTTAGCTAAAAATCTCATTTATTTGGTTTATTTGGTTGTAGACTAACCTTCTTTAAAAAGGCTGACTTATAATCCTGTAAAACATTGTCACATGTATTGAGGAAGTTGGCAAGGATGTTAATTTATTGTCCTTTAGGAAAAAAAAAAAAGCCCTCTTTCCTTGATTAATGTATGTTTTTGTATTGTAAGATATTAAAGAATGTTGCTTCACCTGTAATTATAGAGAATAGTTTGTTTTGGCAAAGTGCCCTGGCTTCTGGTTGCCAAGTTATGAATAATGCAATGTTCCCCATTCTAATTTCCGTGTTCTAAGTTGTGAATTTGGAGTGGGGTGCATGCAAGGGCACACACACACGATGCTCTCTCAGTCATGAGCGCCTCTATTTTATACTTGCTTGCACAACTTGTTAGCACTGGCATTTGCTTGCCAAATTCAGAGTTGCCTCTGAATAATTTCATCTTGATGCAAACCAAAATGTTGTCTCTTTTTTTCCCTATAGAAAAATTATTTCTCTTACATTGCATGCACTGTCACAGTAACACTGAGGGAAGCTTACCACTGCAAGAAGGCGTTTTAAGGGCATTTAGTAGGGACTTGGGTAAAGATTCCCTGAAGAATTTAATGACAGAAGAATTCATTATGCTTTCATATCTCCTCCACCTCTATAACACAAAACCCAACAATGTCTTTACAGAAGCGGGAAGTGAATTCAAGCACTGGCTCTTTCTCTCTCTCCTTTTTTTGGCCTGTGTTTCGCTGGGACACATGTGCCCAGCCCCAATCAAAACAGAGACAGATGGCATGGCTGATCATTCAGAATAGAAGGAGCCTCGGAGTCAGCATGTTTAGATGCATTTGTAGGGCTGCGCAGTACCCGCTGGCCACTGGGACTGATTTAAAAAGGCAGCTAGCGAAAGCCTGAGCCAGCGCCAAAATTCTAAATGCGCCATTTGAGCAATTATGGTTCGACATGAAAGCTGGGAGAAAGAATGCATGGGTCATTCTGATTTCGATTTAGAGACTATGTCCCCTGTTTCAAAGAGAAAACAAACGCGATCCCATTGCTTTCCTGGAGCAGCTTTGGCGATAAAGGAAACAGCTATGCTACAGAAAAGTATTTTGCTGCAGTGAGGCTTTGTTGAGGCTGAGTTAGAAAATGATTCTCTGAACAAAAGTTCCTAAATAGAAATTACTGCACATCTAACATGTTAATATCTCAGTTCATTTTTCAGATGCATCCTTCATCCTAGTGACCCTAATTGCATTCCCAACAGACCTGTGAAGGTGCACCATGGTCAAGGCCACAAAAGGCAGGCAGTGGAAATGGAAAACGCAGCTCCTTACCCTGCTCAGGCACACGTTACAGGTTTCAGCCTACTGAAACTTGCCTTTATCCACAAGTAAACACGTCTGGATTATGACCACACTCCACGTATAGCTAGGCAGGTATATTTTTCTACTGGAAGACTTATGGCAGCTGTAACCTGCCATCTTACTGTGGCCTGCGATGAGTGGTAGCTTTGGTTGGATGATCAGGGCACAAAATTATAAAATACCCCTGAAGGGAAAAAGAGGAATAGCAAATTCCTATGGCTGAAAGGTGTTCAGAAGGTTGGACACGCAGCTGAGCCTTGCAGATAGCCTCTGTTCACAATGAAACGCTTTCCACTCCCATGGCCTGCATCCAAACAGCCAAAATAAACAGGAAATATCTATGCTACTACAGCAGCACTTGGATTCATCTGCAGCCTTTTAAGGGCTTTACCGTAGAGGTGATACGCTTTCCAGAACTTCCATTCATGACCACTGATTGGAGGTACCCAAGGGCAGCGCGATAACACATCCTCCAGACAGCTTCCTACAACTGCTGCTGCTGCTGCCGCCCTAAACTTTTACACTGTTGCTGTTTCCTTTACAGGGAAAGAAACGATCAGAATTAGTATCATTTAAGGTAATCATGCCTTCAAAAAGAAACATGAGGCTATTAAAGGAGGCCACGGCACATTAGTATCATATAACCAACTGTGGTCCCAGAGCTGAAAGAGGAAAACAGCAATGCAGAGGAAGGACAGGTCATGGGCTGGCTATCTGAGGGAAAAGCAGGAACACTTATGCAACTCAGTGGGAAACAGCAGATTTTTATGGACAGAAACTATCAAAAAAGAAGAAGGAAGTAGCAAATAGGATGAAGTGTCTGCAATGGAGAGCGAGTAAGGTTAAGATAAGTATCAACGACAAAGCGAGGGCAAAAAATCAACATGGATATTAAACTACGTTAATTACGTTGTTACTACACTGCTTCTGTAAAGGCAGTGCTGGGCTCTGTGTAACAGAAGGAGATGAAAGCACAATGAATTCGTCTGTCATTAAGTTCTTTGGGAAATCTTTACCAAGCTCCAACTAAATGCAGCTTAAAACTCCTTGCAGCAGTAAGCTCCCCTCTGCGGCATTACAACTCTGCATACAAGTGAAAGAGAAATAATTACAGACTCTACAGTTGTTCCAGATACAAACGGGGTTGGTTTTTTTATTGAGGTACTGTTTCATATTTATACTCGCTAACTATAGTCTAAGAAATGCATAAACCACCAAGAGCCATAATTACAATCGTTCTGTTGTCACACAGCAGCTGGCACAGCACAAACACTTACTAAGTTCAGCCACAATAGCCAGTAAGTGCCAAAGAAAGCAGTAGCCCTTAACAGCAGCACGCAGCCAGGCCTGCCCTTCAACAGATGCATGAGAGAGACAGCAAACTGGGCAATGGATGGGGCACAACATGATCCCTTTTCTGCTCGTCAAAGGAACATTTCCATACAAACAGGGGACGCAGCCTATGTAAAAATGATTGTTACTTTCCTCTTGAGAGCATCTGGGCACCATACAAACATGGGTAAGGGATGTGAATAAACAGTTACATCCTCAAAACACTTTCAGAAGGAACACAGCAAGACCTACAATGCTCCATCAGAGATGTTGTTAAACACAACAGGCTAATTTCAGGGAAAAGTCCTCTCTCTGACAAGGTGCTCACACATCTAAGGGCAGAATTCATCTGCTAGAAGACAACCTGTTTGTGTTTTATAAGCTAAAGTTTCTTTTACCTATGGAATAACTCCAATATTTCACAGGGAATCATCATCCATCTAACTGAAGTACCCTCTAACAGACCATCAGCCTCATATCCCCTTCGAAATAGCACAGCTGAGCACTTGCTGGGCCACGATTTATTTTTTACCTTTAAGACATCTTGCTAACTCTATAGCTCAATAGTGACAGTCGAATTTCACACTGCGATAGCCCCCCATCGATTTTTCATTCCCAGGAAGCAACTCCACAAATTAAAGTTAACAGCATTTCTGAAACTAAGGTAAAAAAGAAAAGGAAAAAAGAAAAGGGGCAGGGAAAGAGACACAAATGGAAATATGCCTAAACTGTGCCCCCAACACGGGAATGAAATTTCTTCCTGGGGTTTTCACCTGTTATGTGACAGGATGCTATTGCCCCTGAAGCCAAGCAGCCACCCTGTTTTTGCAGAGGATTCAGCTCCAAAAAACCACAGGTTCAACAGACTTAAAGAGTATATATGAAAATGTAAAAAAATATGGCAAACAGCCCCAAGGCATGAGAATTCAACCTAACCTTTGGACACAGCTTCGCTGAACAGGGATACCGCCTTCCCCCATGCCTGAGCTCATACAATCGGCCTGCCTCGCTGAGCTTCGTCATCCGCCAGCCTGTGATGAACCACGACACTGATACAATTTCAGCTGGTGCACTGGTAATAACGTTTGAGACCATCACTGGCACAAGCAAATTCTACTGCACAGTAAAAAGAGGGAGCGGAATAAAGAAACATAGCCCAGCACTCTAACACCACAATTTAGGGGATGAAGTACCACCACAGTCACACTTCATCAAGAAATAGAGCATCTGCCTATGCACCCTTTCAACACTGAACATTAGTACATATTACAAGCGTGTATTACACACCAGTGAATTACTGAATGGAAGGAGTAAAACCTGGTACAGACAACAATCTGGACACAAGCAGCACAGCCCAGCAGTGCTTGCTCAGCCTGGCTCTGACAGACCCAACACTTCAGTTCAGCTTCCTGGATCCTGCCTCAAGTTTACATGGGCTGATCTAGGACTGGACACACCAGGAGGATCATGCTCTCTCTGAGCAGAGCACAAAGGGTTAGTTCATTTATGACTCAAGTTAATTTTTAAATTCTCTCTTTGCTAGATGACATTCTTGCCTCCCACCAAAGCCTATTAATGGTGTGACACTATGGCAAAGGGCTAAGAAGCACTTATCCCCTGGTGTGAATTCACAACAGCTTCTGTTTCCATCTGACACACCAGCTTAAGTATGGCTCCTTCCCTTCCAGGCCTCTACTAATCCTCTGGCTTCACACTTAACTCTGCTCCTATCTTGACCTGCCTGCTCAGGAGCAGGCTCCCTGTGACAGACACTGCTGCTTCCCTGACTGCTCTCACACGCCTGACTCTTTGCACAAGGACCCAAACCAAACGTTGCTTCATTTTAACTGATGCTCCTTCCTGCGCTACCACACCAGAGCCCTTCTGGAGCTGATGCTTTCAGAACAGCTGGATTGGAAAGAGGTAAGGAGGGAGGGAAAGGGAGGAAAGAGGAGACAAGAAAAGTAAAACAAATACAATTGCTTTTTGTCTCTAAACCCCTCTTTTTAACCCAACGAGCGTCTCATCCAATGAAGCATGATGAGCATGAAGTGTTACATAAAGAAGATAATTATAAAGGGATTTAATGCTTGGCAGGCTCGTATTGAAGGTTTATAGCAGAGGTAGCATACTCACTTAACCAGCCTTGTGTCCGGGTTTGCTATTACGCGGGTGGTGCGGCTGGGGCCAAGCGGAATCAGAAACAAGATTTGTTTTAAGGAAAAAAAAGAAGAGCACAGCCCCCTTCTTACCGAGGATGGCGGCTCCAGTCCCACCTCCTTCCACTTCTGTCCCATCCCTGATTAATGATGTTGTCTGCCTGATTTATGACCCACCCCAACAGATTAGAGTTTCCCTCTTCAACCTCCCCCCGCCTTTCACCCCTCCCAGAAGGCACAGCCACACTCCGCTGGAAATATTAGAGAATTATTAAATAAACATTCATACGTCATGTCTCTTCCCATACTGAGCTCATCGTAGTCAACGCTCAGCGGCCGGGTCCTGTTTGCTTTGGGGCTGACACCAAACAGCTGGAGTGATTCATGGAGAGGCTGGCTACAATGCTCTGTGCCATACATCATGCTCGCAGCGCTCCCTGCCCCGGCGGAGATAAACTGATCAACCACAACGGGCTGGAATGAATTTATGACAACACAAAATTGAGGAAAACAAATGGGAGGTGACCCAGTGGGCCACTAACCCAGACTCTCGCGCTGGCCTGCAATCTAGTCTGGTGGCAGAAAGCAAAATTGAACATTGGCACTCTGAATTAAGATGCTGGCTTTTAACCCCAGGGAACCTCAGTTTCAAAATGGCACCAGACCCTTACAAGCAGCATCGTGGGAGGGAGGGGGGAAAGAAGACTTTTTGTGGGGAAGGTGCTTTCTGCAGCTCTCTGTGTGTGACATTGCTTTGGCTGAGAGTACGATGCTGGCGGAGGAGCCGAGGAGGATGCCTGGCAGTTAGGGGCTGGCTGCTCTCTCTGAGCAAAGCTGCATCTTGAGTTCATAGACTGAAGATGGGCAGAGCCAAGTCTTCAGCAGATGGGCTGCCACCAATGCAATGCTTTCCTCATGAACCTTCAGAGGGTCTCTCCCAGACACCTCACACTGGTGAGATCAGAAAAATTCAGCAGGGCTGAGACACTCCGCAGTGCTGGGACCGGGATCACTTCCCTCATTACCTATGGCTGCCATCTGAAGTTCAGTGCAACACAGATGATGCCAACAGTGAGAAATCTACCCAAGCTACCATGGACCCAGCATGGCTGTGAAGGAGAGCTGGGACCAGGATCATGTCTCATTACCTATGGCTGCCACCTGAAGTTCAATGCAACACAGATGAGGCCAACAGCGAAAAATCTGCCCAAGCTATCAAGGACCCAGCATATGCTGGGACCAGGATCATGTCTCATTACGTGTGGCTGCCATCTGAAGTTCAACACAGAGGAGGTCAACCTGACATGCCACAAGGAGTGATACTTACCCCAAACCCCATCTAGTCATTCAACATGGAAGAGATGTCCACCAAACCCTAAGTTTAGATTAAATTACCTTGCCTAAGCAGAGCTTCAGCAGTGTGTCAAAGGGAGGACTATCTGCTGCACTGTATTAATGGATTAAAACCCAAACAAACCCACACTGCTCTCCTTGCTAGGCTTATTTTTGGAAGAGGGGAGGGGGAAGGAACGTCATTCTTATGAGAGAAAGATCAATACGCAGATCGCTGCTAACTCTATTAGGCACTGCTCTGAAGAGAGAGCAGGGCTGACACACGGGGTAAGCCATGTGCTTCTGGACAATTTAAAAAATGCTAATCAGATGCTACACAGGGTTCAACATGCCAATCAATACCGCTCAGATTTAAAGGCAAAAATTAAAGTTAGAAACAATGGAGTAAAGTGATGCTGCCAAAAACTTCCTGTAAGCACCGCCCAAAACAAGAAAAATGAAACCAATTTAGCTCCAGATTAAGAAACAGGAACTGGAGATGAATCAATTTAGCCTGTTGGGCTGGGTCGCCATATATCATGGCTCAGCAGTGGAGTGGGAAGCAGCCAGACAGTGTGAAACCCTTCCCCCTCCTTTTCTGTAGGCTTCTAGCTCTGATCCCTGTTATCAATTAATTTAACAGAACCCCTCTACACAGACAAGCACACAGAGCATTCAGACTTCTTAAATGGCAGGACAGAAACTATTTATCACACACGAATCTCAAAGGAAAGGAGAGGGGGGGAAAAAAAGCAGGCAGCCAGGAATTCTCCACCTGAAACACCACTTTGTTTTCTGAACCATGGTGCAATAAAGAGGCTTAAATAAAAACCTGTACCTGCCTTTTCCAAAAAAATCAGCGTTACCGGAAAAGACTCAGCAAGGCACTTCAGGCTTTTCCTGTAATTACTATTAGGTTTTGCTGACATTTTGGACCTTTCGTGGAACTGAAGCTTTAGTGGGGAAAGGTTATTGCAGGGCAAGGTGTGTGGGCATACATGTGCATGCACACACACACATACATACTCCTTGTACTTCACAGCAGTGTTAGCACGAGTGTTGTTTGGAAAGGATTCCAGGATCCTTCAAAAGGTGCTAGCTAAAGCCTCTTTGATCAGATTATTAAAGCTATGTCAATTTTATCACTTGAGCTCAAGTGTTCTGGAAAATGTCAAATCCTTTCAGCTCCTGCAGTTTAAAGATTTTCAATAGGAGTGGATCTGGGAGGCTGCAGGGCTGCTGGGCTGACAGGCAAGAGGCCCAAAGGGAAGCCAAGCAGTGGCTGAGACAGAAGCTGACAGATCAGGGCAGAAGGGATGAGTCCTCGCCACCAAGACAGCATGCAATGGTTGCTCACTCTAAGGACAAAGCCGGTTCTGCGCTGACCTGTGAGCTCCAGACTCACAGTGGTCTTTGGACAGTTTGCTCACTGAGAAGCAGACAGCCCATGTTTGGGACATGCTAATAAAAAGCCTTATAAAAAGGAAGTGCTGAGACAGCAAAGCAGCATTAAAGTTTCCTCTTGTAGCAGGGAGTTTCCCCAGTTAACCCCTAACTGTGAACATACGCTTAGCCAGGCTGGCTGAACTGTCTGGAGAACCCAAAATGCGCCACGGACACAAGGCAGGACCAGGGGGCAGGAGGAGAACAAACTACATTTAAAAAGACCCCAACTTTCTGTAAAGTCAGCTTAATGCTATCACCAGATTTCTTCCTCAATCACAAATTATCAATGGACCTCATCCTCAAAATATAAATGTCATCTGTTTAAGACCCACAGCTACCTCATTGCTTCCATCTTACTTGAGTTGTTCTATCTCCCATTTGATCTTGGGGCAACATATTATGTCAGGCAATAATCAACTTAAAACACTGCCCCATCTCACTTAATGTAGTCCACGGCATCAGTGCAAAGCCTGTAGTTTAAGGCTTGGACTGTCAAATCTGCCTGAGCAGTGTGCGGAAGGAGGCTGAGGACAGAGGCTGTTACTCAAATGCATGGTGCAGATAAAACCGTTTGCTCCTATCCTGGACAAGGCTGAAGGATATCCAGTGAGCAGAAAGGGAAAGGAAAGGAGATGGCCAGGAGCCCCTGCACTACTGTACTGTCAAACACTTCTGAATCAGCTGGAAGGGCAGCAGGTAAAAACTCAGGAATTGAGATATTATTTCCAATAACAACCATACAAAGCTGAAATCTGGATCCTAAATGAAAAGAAATTCTCTCAGTGATGCTTCTGTCAAGTTACAGGGCTGCTGGGATTCTCTTTTACTGGAGAGAAGGAGCATGGAAGATGCAGGTACCATGGAGAAAACAGAATAGCGACCATGTGAAGGACTGCCCTCAAAACCCAAGATGCAAAGATAAGGTAACTTCTCCAATAAAGCAGGATCACATGATACATTTATAGCAGAAATCTTGCAAAGGGAATAAGAACAATAAAAATCTAAGTACAGCCTGACAAGCCAATTGCTTTTACCAGGTTAAAGTGGGTTTGAATCTTTACCTCTTGTTCAAAGTCCCAGTCTAGGCTGTGATGCATCACTCAACATATTTGAAAACACATCCTAACTAGAATATGGTGGAAAACATGGATATATCTGTTTACATAATTTAAAAGAAGGCAATTTGCAGTGAAGAAGCCATTTCAAAGTTGTGCTCAATTCCTTGTGATTTGGTACCTGTCCATGCAGGTTATCTGGAGAATAACTCCCCCACAGGCCCTCTGTGGACACAGCAGCAGCAAGTCAGGACACCAAAAGCTTCAAGTTCGGGCTCCACATTGGAGCGCGACTTCTTTTTGCAGTGCTAAAAGCTTCAAACATGCCTACCCTCAGAGTAGCATTGCTTCTGGGAACACCAAGTGAGCCACCATGGTTCTTGAAAACAAGAAAAATGAAAGCTATCCGCTTTACACTCACTTTTCAATGTCACTGTTCTTACAGGTCTTCTGCATGGTCTCCTGTTTACTGCTTTCGCCATTACTCGTTGAGGGCATTTCTGCTAGGGAAGAACAGATAAATTAGTCAAGAGGGCATTTGATCCTTGCAATGAAACAGTCCGATGGAGTTACAGTTTCAGAAACAGAGGATCCCCAATAGTTATTTTCATGCTGATTCTTGGAAAGCGAGAGAAGAGACTGATGCTGCGTGTATCTGTCTGGCAGGGAGGCCTCTCTCTGGATGGCATGCTTTCACGATTCAGGGCTGAAAATACAATCCCTATGGTCTCCCCACTTTGTACTTTCTGACCCTCACAGATGTAGCACTTGTTCAAGCCAGGATTTAATTCAGAATGATTTGATGTGGCTGCCACGCCAAAGCATATGTCTCAGAAGGTGGGTCTGGAGCAAAACCACAGAGCCCAGACCCCGCTCTCAGCTCCTTCATTTTTCTGAGAACCCTCAGACACAGACAGGGAGAAAAATAAATGCCAGGTAACCAGGATGACAGAAAAGTCTGCTCACAGCTCTCCTAGTACTAGCAATCCCATGGCTCCTCCCAGCACTGGAGGAGGTGTGAGATACCAGCTGGAGATGAGCCAGGTGAACTGCACCAGGGCCAGTCCCTAGGCTGTAGGTTCAGTACCGTGGTTTTGGGTAAAAGGTATGAAGAAAACAGCTTACAGCAAACGTCATTAGGGCTGCTTCCTCATAGCCTCCGTGGCTGTGGTTACTGAAGCTGAACACACCTAAAGGCAAGTGTTCCTACATCACAGAAAATAAATGAGATTGCCTATCCCACAGAAGAAAATGCCTGTGATAGGTATCCTATGTTCTTTCATTTAATCATCATGCCTTTGGCAAACTGGTTCTACCCACCCCCCTCCCACTGGCAAGCAGTTATGTCTTGTAGGTACTTTCAAGGCAGGGAATCAAATGCCCAAAGCATTACAGTAAAAGAACAGTGAACAAAATCATTGGGACAAGTCTCTTCAGGTCGCCGAGCTTCAGTTCCCTTCCTAAGGGAGTTGGAGTAGCACTTCCCAGCTCTGGAAACGGATTTGGCATCTACAGCTGGAAAGTGCCAGGTTTTATTATTCTCATATTTCCACTAGGTTGCTGCTTATACTTCCAGTGCTGCAGGCATTAAATAAAAAACCACAGTGGTCCAATGGGTTTAACACCCTTCTGCCCTTAATGCTATGAGCTCTCAAATAATGCATGCAAAGGTACAATGTCACATTCATTTGTTTGCTCTGGAGTCTCAACTACAGGTCATCAAGTAGGACAGATCCTAGAGTTTCCACCCCAAAGGTGCAGGCTTCGGAGCTGCAGGCTCTTCTTGCCACACAGAGGCCAGCAAGGATCATGCCCAACGGATCATGACACAAGTCTCTAGCGCACCCTTCTAAAGTGAAGATGGTACAAAAAGTTGTTGAAAAATATCTAAGTAACAGGTGCCTGTGTAGTTTAACTGCTCAGCAGCTGAACTCCACCATCACACAGTCGAACTCTGATGGCTCTCTCTCTGATAGAGCAGTTTGTCTTTTAGTGACATGACAGCAAGTCAATCCACCCCTATCTCTTATCACCATACCAGTTAAGGTTGCTTTTTTGGGAACTCCCTCAACTGTCATTGACTCCAGCTGATTGTGCTGTAAAGTTTCACAAAGATAGTGTGATTGTACATGCATACGTATCTGCTGCTACTCTGCTACGTGTAACTACTGTTTGCCTAATTACTGGCAATCAGAAGATATGGAGTATCTACCTGCCCTCTTGTAGCACATGTAAGTTCAACACTCACCATCGCTTGCCCATTTTGAAAACTCTGGAGTTATTCGGGTACTGGGTGTGCCACCACTGAAAGAGAAATGGGCAGAACGTTAAAGGTTGAATATGGAAAGTTCTGCTGCTCAGGAAAAGCAACCCCTTCCACCCAGCAGTTCTCTCCCAATACGTCTGTCCATCAGTCTAGGCTTCAAAATGTGAGTGGCTGGCCTGCGGCAGAAGGTGTTTTTGTGCTAGTCCACATCTGATGTTCTCCCAGCCTGCACTTCCAGATGCGACCTCTGCTGAATCACACGGAGGTAGTGATGCCAACTGAAGGCTTGGGATTCAAACAGCATCCGCGACCTAAGGTTCATTTTGAATACACAATTTCAAAGATGAAAACCTTGCTCTGAAAACCCTACTTGTGAACAGAAATCCTCAGTGCTCAATGGCTTCTCCCTTAAGAATAACCTGACACCTTCATAAGCCCCATCTTTTCCATCTTCCAATCTGAAGAACAGCAGCACTGAAGTACAGACAACTCAAAACCCTGTCTATTCACTTGCAAACCAGCAAGAGACTGTGAGAGAAAGGAACCTTCGGAGCAGGCTGCTCACCTATGGCGGTATAACACTTTGGCTCTATGTGCTCTATGTGCTAGGACAGTTGCACTCAAAAGGTAACACAGGCTCATGCTCCATAGCATCAGCTATCCTACTGTGTTTCTACAGAAACTTGACAGAATTCCAAAGTGCTTTTACAAGCAACATCACCTCTCCTGTTTTAGAGAGCGGCAGACAAGCCCATCCAGGAGACACGCAAGGACCTTGGCCAAACAGCAAAGCAATGTATTAGGTGCAAGCCACATGAAGGAACTTGGTCTCTTGGCCTCAGGACCTCAGCTGTCTCACCAAGCTCTAAGTGTCCACAGCCACTCACACAAGGGATACACAGATATCCTCCTGCTGCAATACCACTGTTCTGACTGTGAAAGAGCTTCAGCATCTTTGAGGCCCTGTCTATGGACTATCATGGTTAGCAAAGGATGGAAAAGACCAATGGTTTGGATCCAGTGTGGCAAATGCCACCTTTCTATGGAGTGGAACCTAATTTTGAACTAGTGTTTGTGACAGGCTAAGCAGTAAGAAAACTTCATTTCACCGCTTTATCAATCACTTCAACCTTGACCTCACAAGATCACCCAGTGAAAGAGACAGAGGGGTAATTTAAGCCCTGTTTTATGCAGGGCAGAGGGCTTAGAAAGCAATCCTAGACTCGTTTTATTTGCCTGAAATGCCTCCCCAGGCACCCAGAATACTGGCTGCCTACATTCTCCACGTATGTATGTGGGCAGAACACTCTGCCCCACCCCCAGAGTCACATACAGAAGGATTAGTTTGCATGCCCCACAACACATAATGTGACGCAATGAAATCACACCCTGGGTGCCAGACTCCAAATCTGCTGAACATGATTCAGACGGCATCACGTTATACTACTAAGAGACCACATCTCATCGTGAAGCAAGATGATGCATAAAGTCTTAGTACAACACAGTTTCCCCATCGTCAGAATTCACCTTCTGTCCAGCACTGTTCAGGGAGGAGATGGCACTGGCTGGGCAGCAGGGTGGTTAAGAGAGGGAGAGTGTACACAGATGCTTTATGAGGCTGCATGGGCAGAAATGGAGACCCACCCATCACACTATGCTTCATCTAAGTCTCTCTTGTTGTGACCCTTGCACTCAAGTGGTTGAATAAATTGCAATTCCCCTACAAGTAATGAAAGCAAACTGGAAGGGCACAGTACTTACTTTAAAACAGCACCTCGGAGCGCCTCCCTCTCTTTGGCTTCACCTGGCTCTTCCCCAGTGCAAGGGATAACGTCTGCCTCTGTGTACCTGAACACAAGGGATTAAGGAGCATACAGCCTTGCTGGAGACAGCAGGAAAGGCTTTTGAGATGGTCAGGACACTATCTGGGATACAGAACAAATTCATTCCAACTGGAAACACCTCAAAAGAAGAGGGGCTGGTATCCACGGAGGGGCTTGCTTTTAAATTCCAGATTAAAGTCTGGTTTAGGTGGAAAGAAACAGAAAAGTCTTTTGACAACAACACAATGCCACAGCCTCCTAGAAGGGAAAACCAGTTCCTCAACCTCTGCAAGCCTAACTTGCACAATTCCACTATTTCTGTTTGAGGTACAGAGATCTTTTACCAGCTAAGAGCTGGGGCTTCAGTCTTAAAGGCTGGTAGAGATTTCAATACAGTTTAATTCTATAGCTATACATTCCCCCTCATCACAGCTAAGTCAGGGCCTGTCAATACCTTTGCATGAATTCCTCCTTGATGGAGGAGAATTGTGTTTGCCTGGCTCCCAGACAGAGAAGTTCCTCATAACTGCCCTTAATGATAGTCCATGTCTAACGAAAGGAGTGGCAGGTGAACAGTGCTTGAAATGTTTACTTGCACAAAACTCCTGAAAATGGAGTGTCTTGTGGAAAATAAACTCAATTCCTACCCATGAAGCAGGAAAAACTATCCACATGGACAAACCCTGGATTTGCTGATCTATCTTCCTGGTCTAATTTATAAACCAGGAAGACAGATCACTAACTTTGAACGCCTACTATGTCTCCTACAGACCTCACCAACCAGGTCTGAAGCAGAGCTTCATCAACAGAAGGGTCTCAAAGGGGGTAACTGGGAATTCCTCCTCGTTCAAATGACATGGTAACTGGAGAAGGCTGTGTCATTTCCAGTAGGGCTGGACACACACTATCCACCACTACCCAGGGCAGTGTGGTATGAAAGCTAGCTGGAGATGCATCTCTAAGTTCCCTCTCAGTAAGAGCCTTTCAAAAACGATACTGTGCTTTCCCGTATTCAAGTGTGTCGTCTCCATCCACATCTAAGTCAGCGTCGCTGTCTGGATTCTCCTTGCCACTGCACATGATAAACCCAGAACCTGGAAAAAAATAAACCACATGGATGAGCATTTGAATTAGAGATGAAGTGTACGACATCTCCTAAGCATGGTGCAACAGCACCAGTCTGCAGGCTGCCCTTTACTCTTAACAGCCTCACAAAAGGTATCATTTCCAAAGGCTGCAAAAGAACAATTTTCAGGAGGCTGCAGAGAAAGCACTCACAGAAATGCTCTAACTTCATGTATTTTATGCTCTAAAATGCCCCTCAACACTGACATTTTTGCTCTCCACATGAGTTACTTTAAAATTGAAGGCACTGGAAGGCTCTCTCAAAGGCAGAAAAAATAGAAGCAAAATAGGGAAGACCGTTTTTTCAGAGAAGTGGTTAACACAAAAACTGTGTAACTAACAGGTAAGAGAAGGCCACAGGGACAGCTTAAACTGTCCTTAATTCAGCTGCAAAGGGCAAGCAGAGACAAATACAATCAGAAAGACCATTTTATTTTTTAAATGCATTTAGTCATGGCTTAGATTTTTACAATACAAAACATGTAAGAATATGAAACCTGTTTCCAGGAGAGGGGAAGAAACAGGAAAAAAAAACACAGAAAGAGACTCCACAGTCACCAACGGCTCCTTACAAGTACTTCTGTGAGCAAATTCCTGTGCAAGACAAAGAGAGTCCTGCACTTCCAACACAGGTGGATCAGGCACAAGACCAATCCCAACTAAAGCTTTAACAGTCTCATCCGAGACTGAACTGTTTAATACTTGCCAGTTTATAAAACCTTGCACATTTACTTTGGTTCTCAAGCATTTTGTAGACTGTGTTACTGCTGATTGTAACCAGGCTTCTTTTTCTTGAATGGGTGCGCAAACACAAAGATGAACCTTTGCATGGTATTTGCTGCCTTAGGTTTATTAACGGAACGGAAACTAATTTATGCTTTCTTTTACTCTTTAGATCTCTCTTTATGAGATCTAACACCGTCTATGCTCTCTCCCAGAAGACTGGAAATTAAACATCTCCTGAAACCTAGGGCGGTGTAAGGTCCTCAATTGTGTTCGACTCTGCAGCAGATCTGAGCTGTTCGGAGAGAGAAGCTAAGCAGGCAGAAATCTGCTCACTCTGGCTGCCTCCAGTACCTTCCTTCATTTAGCACCCCACTGTCCAGACAGCAGACCTGGACACCCGGCTCACAGAGAGTATCTGGTGGAGCCTGAAGGACCTGGCACTTGCAGATGGCTGGTAACCTAAGTGTGCCTAGACCAGGAGCACATCCCACCTGCAAACAGGGAGATGTAGTCCTGGCTTTGCAGAGATTCCCCAAAGGGGTTACATTTCTGCACTCTGAATGTGGTTCTGAATGGAGACAACAGACTAAAATTAATCTATAAGCACTGAATATAAGATGCATGTCTAAAGAATTAGGACACTCCCAAGCATTAGGGTAGCTCTTTTAGTGCTACAGATGTTCAAGTCCATTCATCCCACTGGGCTCTCAACAGCAGACTTACACAAGCTTGAGCTGCCAGCTGCAAACTTGCACTTTCCTAGCACAGAAGAGTGAGCTATATTTCTAACAGCCCACATCTGTGCAGAGAGTAGGGCAAGGAGAAGGTCTCATTTCCAAGGACACCATGCAGACACAGTTCTTTACTGTCACTCTCTAGGAACGGATGCCCTCACTGATTCATTAAGCCCCCAATAAAATTTGTTTATATGGATTTGATATTTCTCTTCCCTGAATATAAAGAAGGTCCTTAACGAGTGATAACCGTAGCATGGCAATGATTTTAAGACTAACCTTTCCCTAGAAGCATAAACTACCTTTTACTTCAAAGTAATTGCCAGCCTTAATCTTTAGCAGAGGTAACACAACGAGCATCGACAATGCGGCATCCACCATCTGCGCCAGGTACTGCAGGAGCCATATTTGTAGGTCAGCTCTGGGGTGTCACTGGGGCACAGACATTCAGCAGATCCCTTATAAAGCACTTCACATATTGGCTGCACACTGCCAGCCAACACACGTCATGAGCTGCAATGGCTTATCTAGTAAATCTTGACTCCTTCAGTTCATCACAATGTTTGGGAGAAGATTTAGAGGAGCAAGAGAGACCTGTCAAAGAAGCTGGATAGTCTTTCAAAGCTGCCTTACAAGTCACAGTGGGCGATGGGGTGGTAATTTACAGGCATGCCATTTAACCATCCCCTGCACCTGGCATTACTATAGCCCATCACTTCTCGAAGGCCATAACCTTTGGACACACAGGTCTTCATTTCTCTTGTAGCTGCAGGAAACACAAATCATGCAAAGCTGGAGCTGTGACTTGGCCAGTCCCAGAGGTGATCTGAACCTTAGCAGACAATCAATACTTGGAACAAGTGCCTGGAGGAGGGTGAAGGTGTCCAAAAGAGTGAGAAGAGTAAGTGGGACTGCTCCTCATGTCTCTCCCTCCCCAAGGATGCCATGCATACATCAAACATGCACTTTTCGATCAATTGTGTTTCCAAGTGACTCAAGCCAACTAGTGGTTTATGGTTAGAGCTTAAGAAGAGAAGATCAGCTTACTGTGATACAGTTTACAAATATTAAAGTACCTTGAATTCAGAATCCTGGTGTCCTTGCTCTCAAAATCTTTGTACTTAAGAAAATCCCTTTTAAGACCGAAAGGAAAATATTCCAGAGCTTTTGCTGAATCTAAGTCTCTAATAGGAACCACTGCATTGCCACAGAATCCTCTCCTCCCTACACAGGGAGTGCTCAGGGATGGGTCTGGGCAGTTACGTGTTACAATGACAGATACAACCGAGATGACCTGAAAGAGCATTTCAGTCAGAAAGGAGGGAGTAGCAGAGAAGTTCATAGGTTAAGATGAGGGACGGGAGAAGGGTACGTTTTCTTTCCTGATCAAATGAGGACTCCCAGGCCAGCAGCTAAAGGAAGCCACAATAAGATGATCCCACTCTTAGATTTTTGCCAAATATGCATTTCTTTTTAACATGACCAAGTGCAGCCCATTGCAACATCGTAAAAAAAAGTGCCTCAGAAAGTATATGCTAACTGCTAACCGAAGTAACCCCTGTGAACTCAGTGAAGACTTTGAGTGGGGCTATCAGTTTTAGGACTTCAGAGGCTGCTTTATAAAAAAGGAGGGGAAAAAACCCTCCACAAAATATGTTTCTGATGTGAATCAAAAGGTCCATGAATCCCAGTACTGCCCTTGCACACAAGAGAACAGCAAAGAGGCCGCAAAGCTCAGTCCAGCATCACCTGCAGAGCGAACGGCCTGCCACTTGCATCCTAATGACCTTTCATCTGCAGCAGGGGTGAGGGACGGATTTTGAGGCCAGTTCCACTGGGCTGGGGTTTGGTGCCACGATTTCGACCTGACCCTCCTTGTCTAACTTCTTGGGGTTGCTTCCATGCACAAAGCCAGTGAAAACACCCAGGCAGCTGTTCAAATATTTGACGTCTGAACTGCTTGACATTATTCATTCATCTCAGGCTCATTCAAACCAGATTTCTGGACAAGTGCTGTTATAAATGGATTAAGAGGACCACTAAATGCAAGGAAGGCCTGACAGATCACACCTGCTTCTCACTAACTCAGCCTAAGTGTAAAGAAGGCTCACAACTTCCATCTCCTGCCAGTAGTGTATGCTGCCATTCAGCAGCAAGGAAATGTGAAATACAGCGCAAAGGGTGTCGAGCAGAATAAAATGGCCTTTGCAGTAGCATTGTTTTGGACATACCAGAGGAGAATGGGAGCTTCCAGAAGACCCCCACCACTGCATTCAAGTGATCTGCAATTCAATAGCGTGTACTGGGAACAGAGAAGGGTTCCTCCAGCGAGGCTTGGCTTCTGAAGGTCACGCAGTAATTCAGAGCCATCAGCAACGCTGCCTAGAGCTGACCTCTGAAGTCACTGCTGCTACTCGGAGGTCAATGCTCAGGACCAGAACTTTATCCCAAACTGAAATCCGACAACTGAATGTTGTGTGCTTGACTTAGGAATTTACAGGAGACTGTTATTCACAGAAGAAGCTGCAACTGTTACAAGAAGAGCTGTCACCTAAGGCCTCAGGAATGTAATTCCACATGTGAATTTGAAAATGCTGCTTTCAGATGAAAAAAGAATACACCAAAATGCAGGCTCTCCTGTATCTTTCCCTTTTCTTGTTGAAGAAATTTTTGCTCTTGCAGTGCATTCGTTAGGAGGCAGCCACTTGTCATACACTGCTAGCCTCGATACAATTAGCCTCCTGATGCTAAAGCAGCACAATCCTCTGACAGTCTTAATCCCAGCTGCCTCCTTAAGGTCCAGACAAACAGGAGTGAGCACGCAGGTCAGACGCTGGGGCCATTAAGCAGAGAAAAAACAAAGTTACAGCTCTGTCTCCAATCCCTATTGCTCTTGCAGCCAGGTGCTCTGACAAGCAATTCCAGCACTGGTATTGAGTGGCACCTCTATAAACCCTGTGACAGTTTGGGAGACAAACTCACCCATCAATCAGAATGTACCTATCAAGATCACTTACCTAGAGCACCCAGCCACCCTCCAGCACTGTGTACACAGCTTTGTGTGGACTGGCCTTGGAGCAGTCTGTCTGAGCACCAACTCAAGGTAGCTTCCGAAAAATTTAGGTACTCTACACAGGCAACAGTGATTCTGAAATACTGACTCTGGTCTGAAGGGCAGGGAAAAGTCACATGCCTTTTCACCACTGCCAAGCTGTAGGTACTACAGCAATCGGCTGCGCTTGAAGGAGACTGGAAAACACTTCCCACTTTCTATTAATCATGGCTGGAGATAAATCTCATCAGGAATCATTTTATTCCCCCTATCCCTAAGTTGTCACAGCACTTTTCTTTCTCCTAAGCCATCTCCTATGCCTAAGCATCCTTTCTGACCTCTGCGCTGCTTCTCAAACCTCTCAGCCTTTGTGCAGTCCCCCTGATGATCAGCCAATTCAACACCACTCAAGTGAATGGTGGGTGGCTCAAGCTAAGATCAAGAGTCATTAACGTTATGTATAAGCAGATTCACAGAACACATAAAAGGGCCTCACATTCAAGTCCCTCCTTTCCTCCATCACATTCAGTGGCAGATGGTCAAAGTGACAACATATGCTGCTTCAGGTGTTGGCAGCACTGCTAGCTCCTGAGCAGACATGAACTCGCATGGAGATCAACAGCCTCAGGACTTGAAAAGTGAGACAACCAAACCAGTGCAGACTCAAATGGCCACAGGCACATTTCATCAGCACAGGTAGGAAAGCACAGACCCTATGTGCCCCACCTCTGATCCTCAACTCCTGCCTGGGTCGACAAATCAGCTCTGGAGGCAAACTCTTCAGTATACATTTGATTATCACTTTAAACAAGAACAAGAAACAAAGATGTTAGCATTATTATTTGGACGACTGTTATGAAGCAGCTACGACCTGCCGCTCATGCATAATTAGTGATTCTTCTATTTGGCTCCCATGGAATAAAGGGGGTGTCAAATCTATATTGGAAATAATTCTAAATTCAGAATTTTGTGTAAATTCTGTAAGTGGATCTACATCCAAATCCATCTCAGGGGCATGCAGCTCTACTGGGGCCTGTTTTTGCTGGGAAGAGTCATTCGTTCTGCTCGCAGGTAATTTACACGTGTTCAGGAAAGAAGAAAAAAGCCGCCCGTAAATCTCCAGCAGTGCAGCCTTTGCTAATTACACTCCTTGCAGTGACCCCCTCCTGCACAACCTCCCTTTCCAGCACGTTCGCTCTATTTTCTTAACAAAATGTCACTCATTGGCTTCTTGGAGAGTAAAAACAACGAAGGCAATAAAGGCAGTTTATGCAGACACACGGCCAGGCCTCACACACTTCCCAAGAATGGCTCTAAACCAGGTTTATTTCATCAGCTGCTGAAGTATCCCAAACTAATGCTAAGAAGACAAGGTGGCATGGATGCTGTTTCATTTTAAAAGGCTTTTGGGAAGAAAGAGAAAGTCATTAGGGATTCTTGAAAACGAGAGGAAAGCAGAGATGATGCCACACTGAACAGGAGTCTCTCCGCAGATCTGTAACACAACCTCAGCCATTATTTTTGGGACAGTGAAATTATTCTCCCACTTTCTTTTTTCCTAGCACAAACAGGGATAGAATAGTTCTTCTAGTGACTTTCCTAGCCTGTAGCAAGAAAAATGACATTCAGAGCCCATGAGAAGCTGCTTGTAAGGCAAGACGTTTATTTCTCTCAAGCCAGATCCGTTTTAAGCAAAACAATGATTTACCTGGAAAACCGAGACCCAACTGTGCCATTACAGTGTACACCTGGAAGAGCAGATGCATCCATCTCATGCCTCTATTAGCTCCTACAGAGGCACAAAGAAGCTGCCAGAGACCTGACTGCTTACCAGTGTCTTGGATGCTTACAGTGATCTCTGCTAACAGATCAGAGGAACAGCTGCCTTTAAAGAAAGGGGCCATATAATTTTATGACCATTAACATCATTTTGCAGCAGTGTGCTGAACAAAGGGCAGGCAAGCTCTGCTGTACAGGGTAAGAGCCAGCTGCTGCAGGGCTCAGGGAAGAGGCTTCCCCACCCCTCACAGCACCATGGAGTATTCCAGAGATTTCTTTCATGCCTCTCCATAATCCATCAGGTACAGACTGTGGCTACGGGAGAAGATGCACTCAGACCAAAGGTCTGATCTGGTGTGGCCATTCATGCATGGCTACCTCCTAGAGCCTCATGCTCATGTGACACGCTAAAGTGAGAACAGTCTCACTTCTATCTCATCTCAAAGGCTGCTCTTCAAAACCTAGTGCTAGAGTACAAAAGCAGCAGCAACAGCCATGGTCTTTGCAGCTACAGCTCCTTTTCCACAGCCAGGGAAAGGTGGATCTGAAAGCTTTTGTCCCCCTGGGGAGAGGGTGGAAACAAACAAAAAAGGAAGAGGGAGAATTAAAGTAATCTTGAATCACTAAACAGATTCACATCACTGGATCAATAAGCACCACTGACAGGGATCACAGGAATGTCGCAACTTTGCCAATAATAAAGCGGCACAGCAGAGCTTGGAGGATGACTTTTCTAAGGCAGCCGAGCATGAAGCAGCAGGGCTGGTGAACAGCTGAAAGTGACACCCCGGCTTACAGTGGGCTGCTGCCTGCGGTGGGGCTCGATGCAGTTTGCTTTAAATAATGATGAGCACAGAGATTGTATTCAAGGGGGAAAGACAGCCAAGAACTGGAAAAACCAAAGACTAAATTTCACAGGCCAAACCCATGTGCTTTTTCCCCCCAAACTAATTCTTTTGTAAGAAAGAAGAAAGAAAAATCAGTGCTAATTTAATCAATTGATCAGCCTATTGATTGCAAAACTGGAGCTGCTAGTTAGCCATGTGCTGTGATGCCCTCAACTCTGAAACCACAAAACACACCATTGATTTCTTCACTTCCAGCTCCAAAATGAGAAATAAAGCCGGGCTTTCAGCAGAAAAGCAACTTCTGTGTCCCGGGAGAAGATGCAAGCAAAGAAGAGACGCCAGGAAACAGGGACAGCGCATCTTGCGAGGTTCAAACTGAAATTAGTTACAGATGCAGTCACAGTGTCTTGTGTAAACTCTATCGATTGGGTGGCTGACAGTCTTGGGAGCCTCCATACTAGGACAATCAATCCGGCTGCAGTGTCACCTGCCACTTTGCTGAACAGTTGACAATGCAATTATCCAGTGTGGAGGCAGGGAGTTGGCGTGTGTCAAACGCAGTTAGCCACTTTCCGGGCACTACTCGATAATGTGTTTCACCGCCGAGTGTAAGAGACGACATGCGGAGACAGGAGCTGTTTAGAGCCATTGAGACCTGAGCTCCCCTTTTCCTTTAGAAAAATCTCGCTGCCCCTGACTTAACAACTGTATTCTAAAATGCTATTAAAATCACGTCAATCAACTATTGTGTGCTCAAGGCTGAAGTTTGACCTGAGTGTCCAAGAAGGAGGTTGCAGTTGTAGCAAAACTGCAGACATGTGGAGGTGGGGGAAATAATTATCAAATGACTTCTTAAAGCCTGGGACTCTCAAAACCAGAGCAGACAGACCACTAGAAAAACAGACTACAGACAGCAGGTAAGCAAATGCAGCAGATGGGAATGGAAGATCTTATGTTGAATGTCTAAGACCCAGGAAAACCGAAGTCTAAAGGGATGCTGTCAACCTGGTATCCAGTTGAGTAGTTTCAGGTGCTCTACCTGCTCCCTTACTCCCCCTGCCAATTTTCAAGGTGCTACAACTACACTTTGTTTTCTTTCTTTATTTTACCTCCTTCCCCTGTTCCTGGGTGACGCACATCCCTTTTCCTCCCTCATGTATGATACATAACACTGCCAAATGGAGAGAATTCCCCTTCTTCCCGCAGAAAATCTTTCCCTGCTTAGAGTGGCTGTCAGAATTACGTAAATCAAACAGCGAGGTTTAGTTGATTGTGCTCCCTTTGGCTAATGCATTCTGGCAGTTTGAGCATAAAAATTAGGTTCTAACATTTTTGCATGTGTTCAAGTTAAGGAAAATGTTCTACCAGCAATCAGGACTTTTAAAGGCAATAAACAACATTCTTTTTTTGTTTTCAGTTACAGTGATTTTTGCTTTGCCAAGTCCCATTGATTACTTTGTGTTCCAAAATGAAGAAAATGCTGTCCCTTGAAGCAGTATATGAACTTTAAACACATAGGATATCGAGCACCATCTACATGGTGGGTCCTGCTGGCTTTTGTACGTAAGGTACAAAGTAATTCTGAATCTCCTTTTTAAATCAAATGCTGTTCTCATCTGGTTTTCCTGCTTGCTAAAGTCAACTTCTAAAACTAAAATACAGTACAGTACCCAAGAGATCTTTATTAGCCACAGAATCTCTCACATTCTGTCTGTGGGCACAAATTACAGAAAACAGCCAAATATGGCCCATCTGCTTATTGCATCTAACACTATGTAAACAGATCTGTTAGCATTTTAGGTCAAGTATTACCTTATGGACAAGTACTTGCTCCCAAAGAAGAGAGGTGCAAACATTAAGGTGTGGTTGGGCTACTCCATGAGATCAATACAAAGTACCATCCTTCAGCCACAGAGAGATTACCCAGGTTTACCACCATTACACACAAGGGCACAGAAGAAGCACTTGAGAAACATGAAATTTATACATCTTGCCCACTTGAAAGCTTAGAGCAGGTAGAAGTGGCCAGCAGAAGGTAGCAGCCCAAATATGGAAAAGCTATAAAGCCAAGAAGGATGCTCAAAAGTACAGAGGCATCACCTTAGAGACTAAGCTACAAGGGATGCTGACACTGAAAACGTGACAGAGAAAGGCACTGAACTGAGCCCTTGCTAAGTGGAATGAAGAGTAGAATTTCATTATGGCAAAGATTTCCTATATTCTTGCATCCAAGTTGAAGTTTGCTTTAGCCTGCCAGGGTAAAATGAATGAATTCTGACTCACCTATACAGAAATAGGGATGATTCTATTTACTAGACCATTCTTCCAAAAGGCCTGAATATGCCAGTGACATCTTCTATTTCCCACACAGTCTCTTAGGAGAAGTCACACTGTTCAGCTCAAATTCTTTTACCGAATTTGAGTAGATCAATTTATAGCCTCTTAGTATGATCTTAAATATAGCCTGAACCTTCTGGCATGGAAAAATTGGAAGTCTCCTTACCTCCTGATGCTTTTCTACACACCTCATTATATACTATCTAAAAAAGAGGGCACAGCTGGCTACCAGGGGTGATTCTAGAGCAAAACTTTAAAGGTGTGTTGCCAGCTTTGCTAATATCTTTACAGCATTAGAGAAGATGCTTCTATGCTTCAGTTTCCACGTATGTATCAAACAGAGATTTTTTGTGAAGTTCTGTTGCAGAGTTTGATGTTCAGAGAACTGCACTGAGAAGTGCAACTTAGTTTTCCTCCTCTATTTGGAGCTTTCTGCCACGCAGTTACCAGGCACAAGCGAAGTCACTGTGCTCACAAATACCTGCTGCTGAGGCAGGAGACTAAAAAGCACCTACTGAGATTTTGAGGACAGGACCTCACACTTGAAAGCATGCTTGTAATGCTGCATGTACTTATAAGTAGAACAAATTGGAAGAGCATACAGCTATTGCCCCAGTGTTCTTCCTTGGACAACTAATCCCTGCTGGACAAAAGCTGGCCTACATCATTTGCTGCTCAAACTGAAGAATATTCTGATTCTGCACAGACAGAAAGTCAACAGTGGAAATGCAGCCATCCACTGGAAACGTTCAGATATTTTAATACAGTCTCACTTTCCAGGCAGCTGCCTTAATGGTACATGCCATGAGAGCCAATGCAGATGGGCACCAGAGTATAACTGCAGTTTGTTACAGCTTTTACGGCTTTACTATGTCCTTCTACGCATTTGCTAAATCTTGCTGTTCTTTTCCCTTCATAAGACATTAATGAACAGATACAAGCCCTTTGCCAGCTTGGGAGGAAGACAGCATGGAGAAATAAAGAGAAACTTTAGAGTTAAGTAATCCCTGTGTGCTTCTCCTTCTTCAAGAGTATCGCAGTCTCCCAGACAGATTGCTGTCATGTTGATCTTTCTTAGAAAGCATCTGTCCCTGAAAATGCCCTGCTTACCATTTTAACATTTTCAAAGTCTTCTTCTCTTCTGTGTAACTTTTGATGCAACAGATCTGCTGAAGGAAAAGAGACCCACAAGAGCAGTGCTGAGTAGGTTGCTGGTGCACCCAGCGGAAGGCTTTTTGGTGGAGAAGCTGGAGGGGAGAAGAGGGGGACAGGGTGGGTGGAGAGAACTTAGCTGCAATTCTTCAATTCTTTCATATCTAAAGAGGACAGCAATCTCTGTTCTATCAGATCGCGCGGTTTGTGCTTTAAATGGTACTTGCTGCCAGCTTGCTTTTCCTGTCTCTCTCCCTTTGAAGCAGACTGGACAGCTTCCTCAAGCTGGCGTTATCACTCCCTCTAACCACTCTTGGCAGGCAATCTAATTCCCCCTGAAAAGGTCACCGCCATTTTAACTGCCTTTCAATCACATTAAGCACGCTGCCGCTCGTGCTCAGAGCACTGCGCCTGCAGCTCTCCTGACTGAGGTGCGATCGATAAACTGACATCCCGTCCCCCCACCCCATCTCCCCAACTGCCCCATCCGCTGCTCGCCTCCTTCCCCTCTCTTGGACAAGCAAGGAATGGAAGGCAAGAGACCAACCTCTCCTCTAATCCAAAGCAACAGAAGGGAGCTGCTAACCTGGCATTTACTAATCTTTGTCCCATCTGCTAAGAAACAGAAGGGTGAGAGCATCCCCCCGCCTTCCCTAGACCTACAGAGGCAGTGACTTCACAGGACAGTTTGCTTAGGCACCAGTCCAGACACCTTTGAAGCTGTGTTACAAAGAACAAGCCTCCTTCAAGCTTCCCTCAATGCAATCATTACCGTTATCTCTCCCCCCCCTCGTCTTTTTTTGCTGCAGTTACGAGTTATGTGTTCCACCCATCGATCCCTGTGTAAGACACTGTTTTAAGTCCTCTTGCCTTTTGACTGTGCTAAGCCGTTTAAGAGATGACAGCAGCTTCTATCAGCGCGAAGCTGATGTGATTCTTTTCAGATAAAGTACTTTTTTTTTCACTCCCCCTCCCTTTCCCTTCTTTCAAGTAAGAGACATACACACAAAAAGAGACACTGAATCTTTCAAAGGGGAAAAAAAACCCTTTTGAACTTCCCTCAGGAATTCTTTAAAGGGATAACCTTACAGTGTAAACACTGAGGGTACCGTGCATCCATTCTGGAGAGGAACAGAAGAATTGCTACAAATATGTTGAGCATTAAAAGAAAACATCAGAGAGGGAGTCACTTGATGCTCTCACTTGCGAAGCCTTGTTGGCTTCCTAAACACAGAAACTCATTAGACAAAGATGGCATGAAATAATCCTCTGCAACAAAGAGCTTCGGAGAGGGATGATTCAGAGGCATGGGGATAGACGGTTACTGAATGTTCAGGTATTTCAAGAGAAATTTTAGTCTTGTGACACTGGACTGAGACAGTGAAATATTTTATGATTACAACTGTATAGCTTTTCACTTTGAAGCACAAGCTTGATTCAAGCAGCACCTGGTATTTCATGCTGGTAGCCTTCTGCACCTACCCTAAACAGAAGCAAGAGCTCTCCTACTACAAACCCCTACTTCAAGCAGAACCTCTGTTGAAACAAAGTGGTTTCAAATCCTCGATAACTGCCAATAATCTTCGTTTACACCCTGTATTCTTCCAGTTTTGAGTCAGCAGATTAAGTGATAGGAAACTATCTGTTAAGAAGCCAGGAGGACAGCTCGATGTACCAAGTATTTCCTGACCGAATGCCTCCATCAAACCCAACAGCTTAAGAGACAACATTTCTCAGTTATGCCATATTCCTGCTTGCTGCCATCTCCTGTTCTTTCCACCTGCTGCCTCAAGTGTGCCAAACCATGTGCTTTGGCTCTGCTGCCCTAAGCTTGACTGGGGATTTGCAGCTGTAACACAAACAAAGACAACAGAATTTCCACCTTGCAAGACAGCCCCATAGGTGGCAGGAGCCAGATTTCCCTGCAAGTGCTCTGGAGGCAAGAAAGAGTCATCCTAGGAACCACATAAGTGAGAGTTTCAGCCTGTGACTGCTCCTGAGGATTAGACCACCTTCCAAAAAATCTGAGCAGGGCTCTTCATTTCCCTGACCTTCCTGTTTTCGAGAAGAAAAGAAATCCCAACCTTATCCCACATGAGAGCCTGGCAGGATCGTTCATATAATTAGCAAAGAGTTTGCCTCTCTTTGAGAGCGATGTGAACTTTGTACATTAATGAAAAACGATTAAAAAGAAGAAGCCAGGACCTGTGTTAAGTTTGAGTCACTTCTGCTACGCTGCCCAACGGTCTGACCGATTCATGTGATACATGCTGGCCACAGCATCCTGCTCCCCCTTCGCCCAGCTGCGACATCTCCTCAAAGCAACACACCATTAAAACCAAAATTAATGAGACACACGGCCATCTATTTTGCCCTCCGGTTTTATGTATTCCCCCATGTCATCTCTTTAGACACTGGTGACATCCCTGTAGCCTGGCAAAGGCTGTCTGGCATTATAAAAGGCCTTCGATTTCCACATCGCTGCTACTTCACAGCGAAGGGAACAGAGCCAAATACAAAGCCTCGAGTGACAGGGGTTAACGAGGGCCTTGCCAACTCCAGACAAAGCGGTTTTAAGCATTGGAAAGCATCTCAAAAACGTTGTGCTGTGCTTCAGGGTGTTAAATTAATAATTCTGTCCCTAAAATAAGGCAAGAGCCAACACTGGCAGAGAAAGTGACAGTCACCTTTAAGGTTACCTGAGAGCACACAAAGCAGGTCTGACTGATGGAGACCTCTGAATGCTAGCAGCAAGAGACAATATGAAAACCACAAAAGGGAGCATAAAAAAGATGTAACCTGCTTAAAAAGAAACAAGAAGCAATCAGCCAACTATGGGAGATTCCAGCTTTGCTTTGGCAAATATTACAGAAGCTTCTTGAAGAGCAGGTAGGTACCTTGCAGACTAAGTCATCCCAATAGGTAGAAAGTTAGTGGCACAAAGTTCATGTGTTGAGAGAAGAGGACACCTCTCTAGAGGTCCTCTGCTGTTGAATCCAGTTGCCAGCAGAGGTGTGCTCCAGAGGAGGAAGGGCAGGGAGGAACACATGCGCTAGGGATCTGCCAGCCCCTCAGGTGGAGCCATTTCTTTAGCAGTGGCTCTGCTACCACAAGCTGCACAAGGAGGATGTTCCTCACTACTAATGGTACCAGGAGGCTCCTGTGCTTGCAAGCTGATGTACAGACACCTTTCATCCAGCACCACAAAGGGAAAGTGTTTAATCCAAAAGCCTTCTCATCAGGGTAATTGCAGAGGGTTTTAGAACCACATCTAGTTGTGGCTCTGCTTTACTGCTAGTCTTCTGATACTCCACGCTTCCTGATGGAAGCAAGGCTATTTCTAACTATGAAATACAGAAATACCTGTCCATGCACATACAGCCGTCTAGCTTAGGTTACAGCCCTGACTGATGCTACAATCTGTCTAACTTCTGGTGGAGGAAAGTAGTTCTATACGACACAAACTAACCCTTTTGAGAATTCCTTAAAATAAGGAGGAAAACGCAACAAGGAGCAAGTACTTTGCATTTACACAGCCTAATGACATCAATTACACATTTTATCCACTTGAAGCTTCATCTGAAAGACAGTCACTGTATGATCGAAGCAATATGAAAGCTTCAGATCACACTTCACTGAGTTAACTCAGGACCAACTGGGAACATTAACCAGGTGAAGGCAGCACAACATCCACACCAAAGGAAGTGGATTATTGTGCTTTCAAACTCAGGTGTTTGTTGGAGGTGAAGGAAGACACTATGAATGAGCAAAAAGGGGCAGAAATTAACTGAGTAGCTTTATCTAATCAGGACTAGCAGTGACAACAATAGTGGCATGCAGACATCCCATGCTTTGCTACGGACTGTAGTGACTGTACTACCTAAACATCGACTAAGACCTTGCATTGTCTCATCAGGTCACGTACAGATGCAACTCTCCACGTGGGTACAAAAACCAGTTGAGGTAGGTATGGCTACAGACACAGGAAGTGACAGTGTGAGCTTCCCTGGGAAGCCTTTAAAACCCAAAGAAGCTGCTCCTGCACCTCTGTGCTCCTGATTATCTGCTCTGCTACAACCCAGCTACAATTTAATTTCAGAGGAAGGCAAGAGCAGATCAGGAGTGCCAGGCTGTCACTAAGCACACAGCTGGCTTTTAAGTCCAACTCCTTATGTAGTAGCCTTTCCCCTTGAGATATTTTAAATTAAAATCCAAGCTGATATAAGAAGAGATCACATCCCATCCTCTTTATTGAACCGAGGGAGCCAGCGTTCCTCCTCTCATTAGGCATGCGCTACGTGGATTGCTTGCAAGAGACTCTCCTTAGTGCCAGAGGTTCATGCCAACGAACAGTTTAGTAAATCCTCCTCTTTGAGGCCAAAGGGCTGAGTGTAAGAAAGGGGCCAGCTTTCTAGCTAAAATTACATTCACCAATAAAGCTCACGAGAGGTCAAATTTTGCCATAACTCACTCTCTCCACAGTAACTGATTTCCCCGTCACTGGGGAAGGAGCAAAAGAAGGAGGAAAAATAAAATGTGTTTGTCTGGGAGCCCTAAGGGCTTGCAGTGCTGCAGGTGCAGAGCAGGTTCCTGGATTCTCATTTATCAACCTTAAAAGGGATGGAGTGATAAATGCACAACTGGCCCTTTAATATTTTATGCAGGTGCTAAAGCGACTTAGCTGTCACCTTCAATACATCACCAGAGGCTGATACACCAGCTTTCGTCACTCCAGGCTGGGAATTTTTACAATTTCATTTCTATTTCCCTCTCTTCATATATTTCCACCTATTTCTTGCTATGTGTAACATATAAGAAGCTATTTTCCCCAAATGATCTCCCCATTCCTACTCATTCCCTCTTCAGACACATTTCTCAAGCAAGAAATAACACCACGCTTTTGTTCAACATTTGCACAAATTTTGACTCCCATCATTTAAGAGAGGCAGAAAGCTGAAAACACTTTCCATTCTGGCAAAGGCTGAAGGTCCCACCCTCTGTGAAAGGCAAATCTCCACATCCCTCCCTTTAAAGACAGGCAACGATCAATTTCCACAGCAGAATAATTTACATGGGCCCCCAAAACTCTGACGCACCTCGAAATCCTCCCTCCAGGAGAGTAGTAGCCCGTATCCTCTTCTGCCCACACCATTCATACTCTTCAAAGCGGTTGCCGTTCTCATTCTCAATGTCCACAGAGTCATCCTCAGCCATGCATGAACCTTCTCTCTGCACAGGGTAAAGCAGAGGCACATTGCTGAGATGCAGGAAATAGCTCTTTGGGGTTAATAACTCATGGTGGAATGGAGAAGAAAAGCTGGACTGTTCCAGGTACAGAGTGGATGGAAGCATCTACTCTCACCCCCATTCCCAGCGATCTAAATCTAGAAGTAAATGGGTGCTGGAAGAACTTGACAATCTTAAGGTTAAAACAAGATGAGAGGTTCATCATATTAACACATGGAAGTTTAAGCTCTGGTTCCTACACCAATGCTGGTGAGCATTTCAACATGCATTCCCCTGCCTTTCATGCACAACAACCCTGTCATGTAAACCACAGATTCCTTTGATCCCCAGCAGGAATGTTCTCCTACAGCATAATTTTGGGGGCACACTGATCAAAAGACCCCTCTCTTTACACCATGCACCTCTTAAGGCAACAAGAATGAATACGTTTTTATCTCTATTGTGGGCTTTTCCTGAGAAACAAGCACAGAAAGCCCTATGACAACTCTCTTCCTCCCCTAGGGCTCGCTCTTTCCTTTCAGTCTTTGGGATGAAGAGCAAGAGTGGCTCTGTTCAAATGTACTTCCTGGAGTTAAGGTGGTCATGCAACATTTACAAATGCCAGCCTGTTACAAAAGAACCCAACAAAAAAAATAAGTCTAATATTGCTAAAGGCAGAGATCAGAAAGAAATCTTCCTGCTGTGCTACACAGGAAGCATGAAGTCCTACAAAAGGCTTCATAAACTTCAATAGCTCTACCTTCACAGTCTACAACTCAGACTTCTGTAACAGCAAAAGGGTGCATGAAGTAAGAAAGTTACTAATGCAACACAGGAGAAAAATCCAGAAAAACCCATCTTCCAAGACAGAGAGAAGTGACTACACAGGTCTTAGTGAGACAGTTAGCATCGCCTGCAAGCTCAGCAGTGTTAGTTTTTGCCCCGTGTTAGGTCAACTGCAGACAAGGCTGGGAGTAGGGAGAAGGGAATGGCAGCTGGTGATCCTGCTGCGCCTCTACCTTTGCAAGGCATTGTTCCACATGCCTACTCATCTCCTCCTCGGATCCTGACAGAGGTCGGCTGCAGAGGGGACATACCTGCCCTTCGTCTTGCTTCCTCCGTTTCATTTTTCCAATCCGAGCTGCATGGAGAAACCAGGAAAAGAAAACAAACAAAAAAAGGAAAGAAGACATGTCAAATTTGTAGTTCCACTTTTCTATTTGCTCAGCTCCAAATAATAAACCCTTGGCAGAAATGGTCAGATTTCACACCAGAAAGCCCCTATTCTGACCTCTGTAAACAGTACAGTGTTATTAGCACTTTCCAGATTAAACCTGTGACCCACAGCTGAGAATAGCCCAATTTCAGAAAGGCAGCTACTCATGATTTAATAACTAGGACAGGAAATATCTGCTGCACATCCCCAGGTAAGTCAGTCAAATGGTTAAATACTTCCTCTTGGAAGTCTGAAATTGTTTTCGAAGTTGAATGATCAAGCCACTGAATCCTGTTCTGGATTTTGCCTTTTAAGTCTGGGCCCCATCCACTGACACATCTATTCCCTATACAAGAACTTGCTTAGACTGTAGAAGGACAATGTAGAACCTGAAAAGCCCCGGAGAAGGTATTTAACAGCCACTTCCAGGACCACCGATTCTCCTGTATGCCCTGAATAATTTCTTCCCAGAACACATTTCTTCCCAATCACAAGTCAGAGCAGCATCTTAGTAGCAGGTAACATTTACGGAGAGGAAAGATCTTTGCTGTGAACAATGCAGCACCTGTGCTAGATAGCTTCTGGCACTCTGTTACTTTCATTTCACTATTTTCACACACAGGAGAACTGGGGGCTACGCTGCCTTCCTGAGGGCATGCTCTGGGACACTAACATGTCAAGAATCACAATGATTAGAAAAAGCAGCCAAGGTAGCCTGTTGCTTAATTCAATCTCTGGTTAATTTGAGCCATCGTTTAATGTGATCAAAACATCTGGAACCAAATCATTTGCATTAAAAAACTTCTGTCCTTTATTATGATGGCTTTAGGCAGGTATTACAGAATAACTCAATCACTGGCTGGAGGAATGTCACTGTTTAATTAATAAGGAAGGTCAAAATTCTGAATGAGAGACAAGGAAAAGCCCAAGGATAGCCCATGTGATAATGAGAGATGACACCACCAAAAAGCTGCATTAGCCAGAAATCGTTACTGACATTGTGAGCGCTGCAGCATGCTCTGAAAGGCTTCATGCCTGAATACTGTAGAAACAACTGCTCCCTGCAGCCAACAAGTCATAGAAAGCTGCTGGAATGCCAGGAAGGGGAGGAACAGGGTACGTGAAAGTTTCTGTCAGTCACTGTTTTCTAAAGTACATCAGCTCAGTGCATGCACATCACCAAGTGAATTATAAAGTTTCAGCTGAATACATTAACGGACCTGAAAAGCCTCTTTTAAGGCTTTCTTGTTGGCTTCCCTGGACTCAGGACTCTATGGGTTAGGATATACTTTCCCACAATCCAGAAGGAGGGGTATTCATCATCGCCTACGCTCTCTGATGCTCCAGGATTAAGAAGGCTTCCAATTATTCCCTGGGCATTATTTTCCTTCACTGAACAAGACAGATTTGTGGGAAAATTCACTGAAAAATAAAACTCCACTCCTGGCACCATAAAAATGGTTCTGCAAAAGGGACATTCCTAAAAGGCAACACGAGATCAAGACAAGAGTGGTTTTGACACTTGGCACTTTGAACCACAGACTCTCAAGTAAATGCACACCACTTTCATTGTTTGTCTAAATTTTATCTGCGGAAGCTCCACAACCCTCCCTCTTATCGGGTACACCACACTGCCAGCTCCACAGCCCACCTGCTTCTCCCCACACATCAGGTACCTCAGCATTCCTATTGGGGTATTTCAACAGCTTCCCTTCTAATTTTTCTGCTTAAATCTGTCATCTCATCTATACTGTCAGCTCCTCCTTCAGAAAGTAAACCACGTGACTCCAGTCAATGCAGAACCAAACACCGTCAAGTGTTATTGCTAATTTCAATGTGCCCAGATGAATTATCTTCTGCTTTAAATAAAACAATGACCCCTCAACATTTCTTGTGTGTTTTCTCTCCCCTTCCTTCACCCCTTCAACATCATTCAGCCCTGTTCAGAAGTAGTTAGACTTAAGCCATGCTCTTTCTGGTTTGTATTTCAGTGCAGAAGAGGTTTCTCCAGTTCTGGTTTAGTGAATACCTGTATCCTCCAGCATGGCTCTTCTGCGTAAGTTTAAGATGCTCTTTCCTTGGCTCACTAACTATAGAGCCAGCACAAAGTAAAAGAGAAGTTGGAATCAGGTATGACTTGAGTATTCTCCAGCACACATCTATCTGAGCAGAGGAAAAACACAGGAGCGAAGCCTCCTCTATCCTGATCACAGACACATCTTTCTCATACCTCATCTTGTTTTTAAGCAGGGAAACACAGGGAAGTAGCAGCTTAATTATTGTGGTAGGACTCCCCATGGCCAATCAATTCAGCTCAGTCAGTCTGCCTGGCAAGTTTATCAGTATTTTTAACTTCTTTACTGCTATCCTCTAGTCCATGATAAAACAGTGATAAAAGGAAGTAACAGTGATAAAATGAAGACAACTTATTTTAGGTCTTGTACTGATAAATTCTTGGGACCATTCTGCCAGAACAAGCACCTGATCTGCTGTTGAAATGTTATTGCAGAGCTGGGAACAGAACCTCGCTCCACTCCAGCTCCATGCAACACTCAGCAGACAGCCCCCATTCTTGGCTCATTTAGCTCTGCCCTTTAAGTTCTAGTGCCACAAATTAAAAAAGCCACTGGAAGAAAGAGGTGTTGAAAACAAATCCCCTGCCATTGCCATTCTGTGGTCAGCAGCAGTGGCAGTGTTGTGCCCATGGAGGCCCAGGGTACCCCAAGTGACAGCAGAAACCAGGAGGGAATGCTGCAGCCTGGAAAGCACATCTGAAGCAGCGCTGTCCCTGCCCGACACAACATGCAACCAGGCTATCACTTCCAATCAGTGCAGAAGGGACAGAGCAGCCCCAAAGGCAGGGGGGTGATTGTGGTGCTGTCCCGAAGGGGAGCAGCTCAAAAGAACATGCAAGTGAGACCACAGAGTTGTTAATTAGTGTTGATAGATGCGATCATTTCTAATTAGCTCACTAATCCCTCTCCCTCCTGTCGCAGGAAAAAAAAAGAGCCATTCCCTCTTGCAATTCAGGAAGATAAAAACGTAGCCAGTGGGGGACCGGATGCAAGAAGAGGATGGAGCTCAGGGAAGCAGATCTTCGCACAAGGCTGACCCTCAGCCCCTCATTCTTATCTGCAACTGAACAAACACTCCTTAGTTATTATTCCTGCCTTCTGCCAGGAGGTGAGGAGTTCACTAATTTTTATTAGCATTAATAATTATTATTAGGCCATCAGAGGGCTTCCAGCACGTCTGAGGCCTCACTGTTAACAGACGTACATTACCCTACACACTGCTCCTGCTGCACTTGCATGTTCTCCCTCAGGTTACACTAAACCATGGGCACCCAGGGAGTTTTAAGTCATTTCTACGCATGAATGTGAAAGCAGCACATGGAGGTGAGCAAGAATTAGGATCCTGTGCAGGGGCTGAGGCCTCAGTTGCAGTCTCCGACATAACTTAGGAGCTGTGCTGAGCTGCTCTTCCCTTTCCTAACATAGGGTCTTTTGGGACAGCACAAGGTGGAAGCTGCTTTTGACACAAGAGGAAGAGCCAAATTGCACTTGACAGAGCCTCTACTGCTGAGGGCATGCTGGTCCCTGCCTTCCCATGGGTGAGGAGAGGAGCCAACCCTATGAGCGGAAGAGACCAAGGATCTTTTGTCACAACAGGCTCCCCACATCAAGGCTAAACCTTATTAATGCCTAAAGATCATGTTATTCTCTAGCCCAGCAAAACTTCCCGAGAGAAAAGCTAATGGGTGTTAGTTCTCACTAGTACTCCCCTCCCTTAGTAAAAACTCACCTTCAAGACAGGGCATTAATTACCTCAGAAGTGCTCTTACACAGCATCTAGCAGTGGACACTATACAAACCTCCACCGCAGCATCAAAGGAGATGATTAAGTTACTAGCAATATCTCTTATGATTCCCTCCACCAGTTTGAGTGGTCCCCTGAGTCCCATGCAGACATCATTAGCAGCTCCTGCAGTGGCAGGCCAATCAAATTAAGTGGAAACATTTTTTGTCTCCTTTCCAGTGAAAATCATCTAGCTTTCTTCCTCCCCGCACCCACCAGCTACAACAGCACATGAAATGCTGGTGGTGGCTCAACAGCAAAGTGTACAGTGGCCACTTCAATGGATGTCTGCCCAGAGGTAGGCTTATGGTCACCACCAAACCAGGAATCAGCTCCTCAGGCAGGTGCCAAAGGAGCTTTGTAAGGACCAATTTTACAACTGCACAGAAAATGCCAACTTTGCAGATACCCCTAAATTTGCATTAAAGGTATTCAGGCACAAGAGCTAGCACTCGCTCTCTACATATCTACTAGAGGAGTTGTGAGGAGTGGTTATACCTATTTTTGTTAGGCCTATCACAAAAAACTTGTGCTGATGACCAGCTTCTCCACGAGCATCTGACCAAAGGGAACAAAGGCAGCAATGGCAGAGCACAAAAAATCTGAAGAACGAGCTAAAGCAATAAAACCAGAAGGCCAAGAATGAATGCGTTTCAGACCTCACGTACAATTTGCTGCTCATCTACCCAAAAGAGAATGTTAAGGGCCAAATTCACAGAAGGGTCTCAGTGGGACTTTCACATTTACATGGCCAAACTTCCACATAGATGATTGTCAGCGACCTCCTGACACTCTTCTCCAAGGTTAGCACATACTTAACCTGCTGAATCCATGTTCTGAAACACTAACCCATAACATTGTGCTCTAATTTGGAATGACTACCTAACCTGCTCTGCACTGCTGAACTCCATAAGCATCAATTTACAGTGTGGCTTAAAATTTCCAGTTTGGCAACACTGGAAATAAGGCAAGTGAAAGAAATGCCTTCTTTCCTCACATGGGTTCATAAGGAATCAACACCTCATACTCCGGGGTTCACAAGGACTCAACCTCTGCAGAGTGAGTTTAGCACAGGTGAGAGGTGCGAGTTTAACTCACTGAGGCTGACAGGGAAGTTCAGACACAAACACTCAACCCAGAGTCTAACAGACAGAACATCAATCTCTTCCTCCAGAGCTTGCAAATGCATTCACCTTACTTACAGTTCAATTTAAGTCAAAGGTTTGACTTACAGAATTAAAATTCTGGACTGCCAGGTACCTGTGAACCATGTAACCATCAGGACCTAATCAGGTCACAGCCGGGCCAACAGCAGCCCACAGAAGACATCTCCCTTTCTACCTTCTCTTTCCTTTGCTCTTGCTGCACTTTCTCAAGTGATTACAACAGAAGACATCAAGGAGATCTGACAGGGCTCAAGTGAAAGCCCTGGGCAGCTGAGATTTGAGTCAAGGATGATGTGTGAGAAGAGCAAATACAGTATATGCCCCTTTTTAGAGGTTCTTTTTCCAGACGTGATTCTGGAACTCAGCTGGGAAGAAGCTTGACAGAGATACCAACATGTTACAACAGTACTCAAAAGTACACTTAAAACTTAATAAAAAACCAAATGAAGTAGATTTTTCTTTGACATACAAGACTGTATTTTCTGTATCCTAAATTTCTTCAGTGCATCAATAAGAATACGAAACAAAAAGCCAGGTATCTTTGGACAAGTCCCTGTGTCAATGCAAACTAATAGGGAGAAGGAAATCATTCTCACAAAGCAAGCTACAAAGCTGCATGATTGATTAGAAGCTCATTAAAACATAAGACAGCATCAAATAAGCATTTTTTCTTCTCCTAGAGCATTCAAGTGTTCTCCATATGGAGCAACACCGTTTAGGTAACTGTTTAACAATAATGTGGCAAAGTTTACGAATACCAGAAAGTTATTTTAGTGCAAAAAAGGACCGTGGAGGAGAAAACAAGAAAGCAGGCTGAGTTCAGTAGTCACAGATAGAAAGTAACAGGCATAGAAAGGAGCAGTATAACCATCCAGCTGGATGCTAGTCTAAGGGCATAGGATATCACTATAGGCATGTTTTGAGGACAGTAGTAACAGAATCATAAAAAGCTAAAGTCAGGAGGAACTAGTTCTGTTCTAGTTTGACCTTCTTTGTGACCCAAAGCCAAAGCACATCAGCTGGTATCCCCGCATCCAGCTCCCTAACATCTGAGCCTAGTACTGTTAGGGTGTACAACAGAAAGGAGAGGAATACCCGCATTATAAAGACATTATATAAATCAAAAAATGCCCTCATTAGCTGTGCTCACTGTACCCCAAAAGGTATACATAAAAGGAGTAAAAGGTTCAGCAAAAGCAACGCAAAAGCTGTTCAAAACCAGCATCCATTTAGATGGTGAGCTTAGATTCACAAAAACATCCAAGAACAGGGTCCAAGAGGAGTGACTGTGCTACAGCCCTATTTTGGGCTATAGTAGAAAGCATAAAGTACTACTGAGCCAGTTCAGCAGAGCATGCTGTCATCAAGAGCTTTCATTCATTCTGAAGGACTGCACAACACCAAGAACCTCACAAGCTCGGCTCAGATGTGGGGTTTTTTGGTTTGGGTTTTTTTTGGGAGGGTATTTCTTTAATTTAAAATAAGGTAACTTCACATTGTTGGCCTGAAAAAACGGTGGAAGGTTGGAGTTAACCCCATCTATCCTAAAATGATAAAGAAACAGTTTGACAACACTGACTCCAGAGACCTCTGTCACACGAAACAAGTCACTGCAGAGCAATACCTGAGCATGCTCCAGCCATCTGAAGTCTCTGTGTCAGGAAAAGGACCTACCAATGCTGACAGCTCACTGCACTTATCTGGAAGCACAGATATGAGCACACCTGCCAGCAGTCACCTGTAACTGAGCAAAAGCAACTCACCTCTTTGTTGTACGACTGAACAGGCTTACAGGTTTCTGGTCTTCCGGGCTTATACTTAAGACTCTCCAAGCTAACTCTGAACTCAGTTATATATAACTTAACAAAGATCCTGAGTCATAACACCTCTATTTGCTTAAGACTACACGAAACACACAGTAGTTCAAATTCAAGCATGCTATTTTGCTATCAGCACACCCTAAAGCCTTTTGCTATTTTGTTACAGTATCTCTTCTTCCGAGTAAACTGCAGCAGCACAATGTCACCAGCGTCCCCTTAAATCAGGGAAGCAGGAAGCTGTGATAACCAGTAACAAACCTCCTATTAACCTGAACAACCACATTTTGACTAAATGGTACCAGATCAGCTCCAAACAATACAAAAATTACATGCCAGAATATTGTTACCATTTAAAGGGTAAGTTCTGAGTTCTCTGAACTTTGGGAAGAGTTTCGACTTTTTCAGCTAAAACAACAAAAAAGCACATTTTCAGTTTTTGTTTCCTGATTTGCTAACGCAAAGATGGAACTTTCTCTGAAACAAAGCGACCTCTGATTTGTTCGTTAAATACAAAACCACTTTTTGCTAGAAACACTTTGTAATTTGTTGCATGAACACGCAGCAATACAAGAGCAGAAGTAACGCACAAGCATCAGCGGGTCTGAGAGGGAAAAAAGCGCCACAACCAAAACATGACGTCAGATGCACGGACGCACAGACTGCTGGTTTAAAAGTTTACTGCAAGATTCTGCCATATGAGTTACGAAAACATGGAAAGCCGACCTAGAAAAGACGGGATGCCGGGCCCACTTACAGCCTCACCGGCGGGACCATGGGGGCTGAACACCCGGGAAGCCAGGATGAAGGCGGACGGTTTCCCCCCCAGCACACCCTGTGCACCCCATCAGCAGCACGGCGAGGCCCCCGGCGGGGCAGGCCGCAGCTCCCGGCCGGCGGAGGGGCTGTTCCACAGCACTCGGGCCAGCTCTGCGCAGTTCTCCGGGCGGGGGGCAGCCCGGCGGGGCGGGGGGACCGCGGGGCCGCACTCACCGTTCAGCCGTGTCTGCCGGTTCGCTCGCACCCGCAGGAAAGTCTGCAGAGGGGACACAACAGCGGAGAAGTGTCAGGGCCCGCGGGCGCACAACGTAAACAACTCCCCCCCCCGGTAAACAACA